>CAHIKZ030000222.1:552500-657500 GCA_903632075.3 Acanthosepion pharaonis | reverse complement strand
TGCCATGTAAATTTAAATTTTTCCCACTTTGACGAATGCAGCTATGAATTTTTTTTGCATGCTACTCAATATTCGTGTCAGTCAGCTGTTAGTTCTCATGCTGGCTAATATCATCTTCCTGCCTATTCGTGGCAGCAAGCTATAGGCTCTCACCGTGGCCAGCAGAAAATGACCGCAAACTACATGAAAAGTGTCGTAGAAGCGTAAAAAATCGATTATTTCAACTATCGATAGGAGTTGGTAAATGCAGGGTGATCTTGGCCTTTCCGCTAACTTGGAGCATGTGCATGTAAATTTTGGTGCAAATCCATCGAAAATTACGGCCGTGCATTCGTTACACTCACACACTGCCTTTTATATATATATATATATATATATATATATATATATATATATATATATATATATATACCTAGTGAGCCAGACAAACCTACCTAGGTTTCACCTAAACGGATCGTCAGGGAAAGTTTGGCTAACGAGGCAAAGAGAAACACATATTTATAGGTGATAGCTAAAATCATACCACGTGACAAAATAAAAAAACAAAAAACTTAAGGGGGGGAATATTTATTCAACAAAAAAAAAAAAACCTCAGTGGAAAGTCAATAACGGGAAAACGTCTAATTTAGTAGCCAAGATTTTTTATGTCTACATACATTGAGAATTTCAGCTCTTTTTGTAGCTCTTTCTTAAAACCTTTTTTTCCCTCGAGACTGATTTGATTAGCAAATCGAAAATTCGAGGGTTTTTCGAAACGAGTCTAGTTATCTCTCTCTCTCTCTCTATATATATATATATATATATATGTGTGTATCTGTGTCAATATGTGTATGTATGTATATCGACACACAAGACGTGTGGAATCAATTCAAAAACGAATAGCCTCAGGTTTTATGCTTTAACCTAATATTATGACTATGTGTGCGTTATATATAATTGCGAAGATGGCATTATGGGTAACAAGGCCATCAATTTCTGGTCTCTTATATGATTCTAAGGATACTGAATGTGCAGGAACATTTACCATAAATTATTTTACCAGCTATTGGTTAAAACAAACTATGTGCCACACATTTTATAGCTTTGGCATCGGCTTGTTTATTTTGTTTTTTAATTTAAATCACTTTCACTTAGTAATTAGTTAAGTAAGCTAATATCCAACGCTCATCATTTGAGGACTGCATTCAACCATGAACAGTGTCTAAGAAATTCCAAGTGGAAAATATTTCATGCAAATTTTCTTGAGGAACTGTATCAAGCAAAATTTCCAAACTTTGGTTAGAGTTCCCGCATCAAAACAAGGTCAAAAGTCCGCATAAACAGCTAGATAGTTATTTGCCATGCGTGATACACGCTTCGCTGATCATGTATCTTTCAATACATGACTGACGATGCATATTTTTCACCCAGTTGTTTAGCATTTCTTTCTGCGGTGGACCAGTTGCCATCTAAGCTTATACCACCCGGTCTGTCCTGCTTTCTACATGGGGGGAGAAGAGTTGGATTCATGCCTTGCTCAAAGGTATTAGCACGTTCGGAAATCGAACTCGGCTCTCTGATTCCTCAATCTGAGCTGCTATCCAATACTGCACCTTTTTTTTAGTTATTAAGTTTAAAGCAATGCTACGGTAGATGAAGCTCTGTTGCTATAAAGACTATGTTACATTTGTCATTCGTGTACATTAGTGGTTAGTCACTCTTCAACGTTTAACATGTGTAGTAGAGAATTAACTATGAAGGGTTCCGTTCAAGGAACAAGCACATTCGATTTTTTTACATGCAGCCGTGCAAATGGTAATGGACGCAAAGCTGCATGGTTGTATCTGATTGCCTTTCCAGACGGAAGGTAGCCGACTCATCCAAACATTGTTATCTTCGCGTTGCTAAGAGAGGTTCTGTGGCATCACAAATTATGCATCGAAGAAGACCGAGATCCTCTCGCACGCCTGACCAATAAATTCCTAATAACTTAAAAAAAAAAAACAAAAAAAAAAAAACCTTATAACCCTGAAACGAAAGATTTGCGGACATATGTTTATATGAACTTTTGTCCTTGTGTAAGTGCGAGGAGGGAGATCCCATTGTTTGGAATTGTATTTTATGATATATCCTGTATAATCTTGGCATATATATTATACGTAGGTAAATCCTAGTCAGGCGGCATCATATTCCAATCGAACACCAAAAACTTGAAACAAGTTATATCTTAAACGATCCCAGTCATTTCTCTTAACTTCACTCACTGTAACTCCCTGCGTACGGGTGGCTTTCTCGCCTTGCCTGTAGTGAACTGATGAAAACGAAAATGAAAAAGTAAATCGACCAGCTTTAAGTTACACTATCGCATGAATTCTACATTATTTCTTTGGAAATGTGCAACAGTGTTCGAAAGTACTCGGGACATTATACTGACTTTAGTTAAGTTCCTTTCTTGATTTCCAATTGACATCAAACGACCAATTCCTCACCAGTAGGAAGTCAAAAAAGAAGATACATTCACTATGTTATCTCCATTAAAACGTATTTAAACGCAGACTTTCTGCATGTGTGTATGTGTAAGCTCGTTACCAGTTTCCTAGCACAGCCGTCTGCTACGCCGGCTAGCAAATCCCTATTATGTCTGATTTATCCACATGCACTACTATTGTTTATATTGTAACTTAGTTAGTTTCCCTGAACGTGCACATTCATCTGGCTGCTGTCCTCCTGGCTGACAGATTCCAATCCGAATTCTGCAAGTAGATCAGCATTCTGTGTGTCTCCCCAGCGCGGTGGTGATCGGGCAAACGAAAGGGGATCGAGCGGTTTTCTCTGTCTTGTACGGTTCGTCAGTGTTGTTTGCTGTCGCCCTTACTTTACGCTTCGGCATTGCACACTCCTTCGCCGGTTAAGGGACAGGGCATGCAGTCCGACCCTAAATACAATTACAGTCCATGTCGAGAGCTCGAGTCAGAATTTCCGTGTACGCTTATGACGTATATCAAGTTTCGCGTCGTGCTGCAGCTACATTGAGGTCGTACAGAAGGCACTTATGCGGTATGGGAATGTCAGGGGTTCCAAGATTAAACGCAACAATTTTTTCTGGCTTGCGGTAAGGTGCTTGGAAGTGCATATGTTTCTCCGTGGCCCTTCCGTTAAACTGACGGACCCAGCTGCATTCTTGAGTGTAGTTTGGGCCCGATCTCCTACTGAAGAAAATATAGACAGAGGTACAGGCCAATGTAGAATCGGAGGTCCGGACTTGGCTCCGAGGACGGTTGTCGTTAAAGGGTAAGGCTGGGGTGGACGTCACGTAGGTTTTTCTTCTTATCCTTCACCTCTCTGCAAGTAATATGGGAAGGCGCTTGCTCTTCATCCCTTTTGGCCAGCATAAGTTTCGCAGATATTTCTGTGTCCAGCGTCCATGTTATGCCACACTTGCTGTGTCAACGATACGCTTCGAGGTGGGCTTTCTGCGCAATGCGCTGACGGAGAATTCCATCTTGGAGTTGATTTTCAGGGAAGTCTTCTCTTGTTTTACCATCACTCATCCCTTTCCTAGTGTTGTGCGCCGACGTAAGCCTCAGAAACAATCGACTTTCTTGGAGGTGATTTCTCAGTCCACTGAATATTCACGCTTGGTGTGAGTGAATGGGACCAGCCTTGATTTATTTTTAGGTCCCCCTTGGCACAACGGTGCGGCTTACTGTCGTACCCTTCTAGTTAAGCTAGACTTGTGTACCTAGTTAAAATGATGAGTGATTGTTGTTCTTATCGTTCTATTTGGTTTTGACACATATCGAGATTCCCAACCACATTTTTTTGGTCCCGTTATGATATCACCTGGGTCAGTCTCTTGACTTTCCCATTTGTTGTAAAGTAGTTTTCACAGTGTAGGCTTGTATTTCAATAAGTCGGTCCTAAAGGGTCCGACGTACAACACGTTGGGAACTTGCAATAATAGTTAATGACGCAGCAATCTAGTTCTGGTGGTTCATACCTTAATGTCCGACCTCGACTGACTCACACAACTCACTCTGAGGTCAACTGGCGACTGCTACTACTTATCTGTGGGAGAGTCTATTAACAATAGAAATAGGCACGTTCCGGTATAACACCATTCCACCATTTACTTTGTCATTTCCTCTAACTTAGTGAACTTACAGCAGCCACCCGCATTTTGTGGGGTGGACGGTTCCTAATAACATTTTAATTTATTCTTTTGTTATATTTTAGTTTAGTTTTCGGGATGATCTCCTTCCCCCTTCATTCATGCAAATTCTCATCCATTTATAATATGTTTTTTTTTTTTTAGGGTTCCCTCTTATGTGGTATTATGGTACATATTGTTTTGAATGTCGGATTGAATGAAGACGGATTAGTTCTTGTGGTGAATGGGCAAATTGTTATTCATGGAAGGATTGGGATTCTGGTTAGCTACGTATAGGATAGTTCATGTCGACCAGCCTCTCCCCACAATTTTTCATTTTGGAGTAATAGATATATTAAGATTATGAAGAAATTTTATTATAGATGACGGATAGTACTCAAGACGATACTCGATTAATATCGGCTGGGTTATCGCGAAGAAGAGGTATGATGTGGGAAGCCCTAAAGATGATGTGTGCCAAAGCAACCAATAGATGTATTTTACGGAAAACTCTACTCTATAAATTAAAAACCGACAAATGCCCCCGGAAAATAATTTCTTTTTAAACGCAATATTCACTATCGAAGTATGAAAAATAAAATTAAAAATTAAGACTGATTTTCAGCCACTGAAATTATTTTCTAAAAATCAAAGAACCACGTGTATTCGATCACATTTATGGAGGTCGAAAGGACACTTAATGCCATACACTCACGGCGTTTTACGGAAATCAGTAGTCACATCATTTCCTTCGAGTCCCGTTACCGCAATAAGAAGAAACCTGATAGAACCGAAGTCAGAAGAATCCCGCTTTATAACTGATATGTGTAATAAAGAACTTTGTTTAATTCGACCTTTATTCGCACAAGTTTTCTCTTTTCTTCAATTCGAAACTTGAACTCCTTTAAAAGTAATTTATCTCTGAGGTTTTAATACTCGAATCCAATCCATACATAAGTCCTCTTCCTTACACTCAAAAGAAAAGAATCTACTCAAACGAACTCTAACGCAAATTTTTGCATTACAGAACTGCTTAAATTCTAAAACAGAAACCCTTTATTGAGGAAAATACATTGTTTTTCTGATATCTCTATGTCATTCTTTTCAATGTTGCCATCCAAGTAGAAATATCCGAATGTCTCAACGCAATAAGACTTATTTATCGAATGCCAAACTTGTAAAATATCTAACCTTGTTACACTTAAAAATAATACACAGTTAACACTTGGTAACCATCTCGCAAAACTATTATAAATTGGTGACATCGGGAGCCAATCTGGATACATACATTGCAAGCTGTTGAGATATTGGTTTGAAAAGTTTCCCCAGCAGCATCATGACCTGAATTAAAACAAAAAGGACAGTCTTCTTCAAATAAGTAACATCAAATGGACATCTTTCAGCATAGGGATAATATCTAACAAGCATTAAACAATCGAAATGGATGGCCGGTTGGGAAGACCAGATACGTTACCCTTGGATGAGCGGTAAAGTAAGGGATAATGATTCGGAATTGATAATTGGATAGACGATTTCCAATTCCACTTGGAATATAACGGCCCCAATTGGAACTCGGCTATCCCAAACAAATGAATTGACCTTTCCCCAGCCAAGCTTTTGGTAAAACTTGTATCACTAAAACTATATTGCCTAAAAGAATGCCTATAAAATAATTAGATTTTGGCATTAAATAACCCATAGACATTGGCATGTCGATAAAAAATAACAACCACCCAATTAATATGTATTAAACTACAATAATAAATGAAAAACTTATCTGCAATATCGCCATAACATATCTTTAGGTGTGCCACACTGTCTTCTGCTCAAGTGTGCTTATAATTGTTTCTACTGTGATCAACTGATCGTAGTTTGACAATGATCGCGCCAGATTTCTTTCTGCTGTTACAATGTAAACATGGGCTCTCCGATAGCAGTGTGCCCAAAAAGGTACAAATAGCATTGATCCGATTTCCATGGTTGGAAAGTGTTCCTGGAATTTGAAATTACTCAGAGGCTTTTAAAACAAGACGGAGAGAGTGCACTATCGCGTAGACGCGTGTATGACAGGATCTCGAATTTCAGAAGTGACAAGGCAAGCGTGACGCACAAATAAAGAGCAAGACATCCGTAAAACTCCACCACCGATGATGACGTAGCATGCCATGTGCAGATTCAGATCACTGCTCCTTGTTCTTCCTTAAAGCACACTGCTAGCGGAGCAGTCATGTTTACACTGTAACTGCAGCAAAATTAATGGCGCAATCAATTTCAAAATTGGATCACGTAAACAAAATAGTAGCAGCTATAAGCACGCATGAACTTAAGGTAGTGTCGCAAACTTAGCTATTTTATGACGAAAGAGCAGATCATTTTTGATGTACACTTATATTTAATAGCTGTGTGTACTGATTGACATATGGTATCGGAGAACGGATTTCTTTAGATAAAGGATTCTGTTATTTGCAATCTCAGGAGGAATAATATTATCAGAGAAAAAAGGATTTTGTTCCGGTGTACAAGTAAGTTTAAATTGATTCGACAAAAAGGGACGATGATGGATGTCTACACGTGAAGTATCATAAAACCTGGAAAAGGAAAATTATGTCAGATCCTCATGTCCAATGAAATTTACGACTTATATCTGGATACGCGCAATGTTCGTAATATTAAAGGATGGAATACAAGCTCTGTTTCCCTGTGGACATCGTTATGAAGCTGGCATCTGCACAAACATCAACTGAAATTTCACTGCCGTATTCTTAACAATAATCCTCAATAAGAGAGGGCTTATCACGTTGAAGCACAACTTCTTCTCCGATCACGAAAATTAAGTAACGTTGAGCCTGCTCTGTAACGAGATGGAGCTCGCTTGAGAATACGAAGTGCTGTAAGACTGGGTGTGGGGGAGGTGCAATTGCAGATAAGTTTTTTCCTTTATTATCGTAGTTTCATACATATTAATTGGGTGGTTGTTATTGTTTATCGACATGCTAATGTCTGTGGATTATTTAATGCCAAAATCTAATTATTTTATAGGCATTCTTTTAGGCAATATAGTTTTAGTGATACAAGTTTTACCAATAGCTTGTGCTGGGGGAAAGGTCACTTCATTTGTTTGGGATAGCCGAGTTCCAATTGGGGCCGTTATATTCCAAGTGGAATTGGAAATCGTCTATCCAATTATCAATTCCGAGTCATTATCCCTTACTTTACCGCTCATCCAAGGGTAACGCATCTGGTCTTCCCAACCGGCCATCCATTTCGGAAAAAAGTATTAGCAACAGAACGGCAAAAATGACGACAAAGACTATTTCAAGACAAGTTGAAGCAAGACGATTACTTAATAGACAAATAAATCTGAGTACCTGTGGTGAAAGGCTCAAACAAATAAATCTGACATCTAAGAAAATTAAGAATACATGAACTGATTAATTAAACGGTTCACTTTGATCTGGAACTAATTGTTTAAATGCAGATAAATATTATATCTGTATAGATTATTAAATGTCCAAGGGAAGTAACTATTCTTCATTTAACTAACTAAAGTTGCTTTACTTCTCTTTCCACTATAGATGGGAAAGAAAATATAAATATACATTGATAATTATTATATGGTTTGCTTATTATAACAGTGCCGTATACTTTCTTATATTTTTCACGCAATGTCTAAACGCCACTCAAGAGAGATGGTAACAGGTGAGGTTTTATTAAGTGCATACAAGTTAAAAGCCACAGGTGCGTATTATAAGGATATGTAGGAAAGACAATTGTTGAATATAGATTTAAAAGATGGTGAGAATTTAGTTATCGAGGAAAACCGTTTCGGGAGTCTGTTGCATAAAGCAACAGCTCTGATGAAGTTGTCCGATTGGAACTGGCTCGTCAATCATGGAAGATAAAACGAATAAGGATAAATCGGCCGGCCGATCGGTCCTCGCCTTCAAGCTCTTGAGTGCTGAAACCAAGGTTTATGGTTCGTCCGAACACGTACCGCAAAAATAACCACTAGATTACAGAGTGGATAGGAACGTTTCGTCCGTTTGAAACGGGTCGTAGCATCGAAAACAATTCATTACCCACTTGATCCTGTAAACGCTTTTGAAGTTTTCCGTGGCTGGAGAGGTGGGATTGGGCAGGTCCATCTCAGATGTGATGGCAATACTCAATTCCAGACTGATATACCGTTATAGTTTGAACAATGCCAATGCAGTTGCCTCTTCCAAATAAGACCTAAAGATTGCCGATTATAACGCACTTGTCTCTTAAGCAAAGACTGAGAAAACTACAGTTACAAAAATTTAAAACTATGATGTTTGTTCTTGAATAGCGCCAGACCTACAATGATTATTAGATAAAACATTTCACAGTATACTGTTCCTGTTTACCCGCACAAAGCATGCTAAAATACGTAAGCCAAACGTGTTTCAATTATTTTTATTACCTTTATAGATGAACGCGGACAAGTGTTCGCTCTCTGTACCCAAACAATAGTCTATTCAACACATAATTTACCATAATTGAATCGTCCCCTTTCCATCTAAAATATAACCAGTTGCCTCGTTCCTACAACTGAATACATTACGCCAGTTAGAACGAGTTATCGGACTTATAAATTACTACAGACGCTTCATTATGAAATGTTATTCCATCTTGCTAGCAGTCACCGAATTGCTCAAAGGTCGAAATAATCGCATAAATTTCACAAGCGAGGCTGTTAAAGCGCACATTTGCTGAACAGGCCATTGCCAATTTCGCAGAATTTAATTACATAAATAACGACCTGGAGACCAAAGTTTTTCGCGCTGCAGAATGATTCATTCTATGCAACAGGAACAGTAATTCAACGCTAAGTAACAATGACATTACACCAATCTCTTTTTCTCGACGAAATTGCGCCTTGCACAAACGAGACGCAACACATTTTCGCGACAATAGTGAGTTATTGATCTCGCGCTCAAACGTCACAGACATCTTTGAGGATATGAACTTTACTTCATAGAAAGCACTCTGTTACAACATACGAACAAGTGGGGACAAATACACCTCAAATAAATTCCGACGTTCGGATTATATTTATCAATTTTCTGCAGATATTAGGCATACAACCAACATAAGCAATACTTCTACACTTAGTCATGATTAAGAAAATGAACGAAAAGTTAATCGAGCGCTTCAAGAGGTTAAATGAGGGGATCCTAAAACACTACATTTATACGCATACCATCTCTTAAAGAATATTTTTGTACAATGTTATTAAAAACTTACACACTATATCTACGGAAAATATTTTTAAATATATCATCTAAAAGAAAGCAAAAGTGTTTGCACGTAAATGGTGTAAGGAAATCGAAACAGAAATGAGAACTTGTTCAATGACAATTGTCAAAACAAAAACAAACTAATATGTTAAAAACACGAATAATAATATAATAGTAATTATGCATGATATTCGACATCAAAAGTTATAATATAGAAATCTGACAGATAAGGTTTGTTGATATTTAATATTTTAGAAATCCACATATCGTCATATTGATACATTTATTAGAATGTTTCGGATAAAGCCATAAAGCTTGACTACATCATCCTTCTTTCCATCATTACACTGTTTTTTTGGGTTTTTTTTTTATAAATGTCCGTGCAAAATTCCCATTAATGCTTCTTCAGTGCTCACATTTTCAATTGAAGCAGAGAGTGCAATCGTCTCATTCCTTTATTCTCTCATTATTCAACTTTACTTATTCAACTTATAAATTTGTTAACCAGTTTTTCTTATAAGTAGGTACCTTGAAACAATCGCTAAAAAACCATGATGAAAAATGCCACAAATTTGATAAAAAATTTAATTGAAATGTTCTTTTTTTATTATTATTAAAACAGTAATTATGTTAAAATATGTTAAAATATTTATGTTATTATTAAGAGGAAAAACAAGGTTTTGTTTTTTTTATTTTTTTATTAAATTTTTAGTCCTGTTTAGGCTAAATGTCTTGTTTTTGTCGCGTCAGTGGGTGGGCCAATGATATAACTTGCGTTAAAAAAAAAAAAAAAAATTGTTTGTGTAATTCTTGAAAAAGCGAATAATTTTTGAATTTTCATAAAATTTTCTGGATTAATTTCTAAATGAATCAAATTAAAAAAAATCTGTTTCAAGAAAATCTTCTTAACATATATATCTTATTTAATTATTTTTTTTGTTGCATCTGTTACATCAATTAAAATTTCACCCTCTTCATATTTATATTAGTTAAATGCATTAGTCCTTGGAGAATTGAAGTTATTGTTTTTGGTAAAAGAGAAAATATTTACCGAAAATCTGCTGTGAATCGTAAAATAAAAATGCAATAAACCTATGTATTTATTAATTTAAAAAAATTCAATTGCTTTTACAAGAAATTCATATCAAGGAAACTATAGAAAATATTTTAAAAAAATAATTGTTTTTTTTTGCATATGTCTAATTTTTTAAATAGGGTTTTCCATACACGACATTATCTGAAACTAAGACGATGACTACAGTAAATTTGAGGCCAGAAAATCTCTAAAATTAATAAAACATTAAATTAAATAGAATATGCTTTTAAATTTTTAAAGAATACTGAGTACTTTAAATTATATATAAAAGACGCTCACCTCGTATTCAAGTATTTTTAAAAGCTAAAGCCTCCATACAACATAATTGGATAAAAAAATCATCCTAAATAAACAGCTACAGATGTGCTAAAAATGCATTTATATGATATTTTAAAGTTAAAGTGAATAATATTTGTTTCATATCAGATTAAATATACTTTAAATCAGCTAATTTTCCTCAAATAATCTTTCAAAAATGTATATTTTATTTTTGTATGATTTTTTTAAGAAAGTAAATTACAATGTTATGAAAGGCGTCTAAAAAATGGTGCTAATCAACTACTTTAACAAAAACTGCTTCCAGTGTATTTAGTTTTGAAAGGGGAAAAAATTCTCATGGGAAATATTAAATTTAATCTATTAAGTTGAAATTAAAACTGAAATAAATGCTTCCAGAATTTTTTTTTTTTTTTAAATCAATTTTAAATCATAGGTATCGCCATTTCTGTGGTTGTACCTACCTTATAAATAATGAACGTAAGAGGACAAGTAAGGTGGAGCCACTTTGAGTTTTCACGTGCCATATTAGATAATGGAAAACTCTTGCGATGCGTCGAGATATATTATCTCGTTTAAAACAATGCTGCAACAGCAGAGTACCCAAGGAAATAATTACTCAAGCAACACCCTAATAATACCTCGCAAAATCTTAACGGAAGGTGAGGTTCCTTGTCTTAAATTAACATAATACGTGTTCAAAAATGTAAGATTTCTCGCTTTCGGCTTTGAAAATAGAGATGAATTTTTTTTTTATATGCAGTGTCGCTTCATTACGTGGCCTGTCACAGGGCCACGGTTTTACTTCTGTTGCTCTGCAAAAATCTCCCAACCAATCCTTCAAACATTAGGAACATTAAATCCTTTCTCTTCTTTGACTATCCTTCGTTTCAGACGGCATGAGACTGCATAATTTCCCAGTATTCTTTCCTCACAATGTCCCCTAGCATTTCAATTGCCACCTTCTCATTTTAAGTATAATTTGCCCTATTTTTCCCCATATTTGTTACCACACACACCAATAATATAAATATATATATATATATATATATATATATATATATATATATGTGTGTGTGTGTGTGAATAAACGTCTTCTATTTATCCATGCATAGAACATTGCTGCCACAAATGACCCGGTGCTCCTGCTATTTAGCTTGAGCTCCTTGATAAATTCCAAAGAAGTATCAGCAATATTATTGGACCTGATCTGGTGGCTTGGTTTCATCCCCTTTCCCACCACTCTAATTTTACTGCTCTGTACCAATTCTATAAATAATTTCATGGTAATTCTTCGGCAGAGGTCTTCGCTATGGTAACTAGACTTTTTGAATTTAAGCGCAGGAATATACCTGAGTCGAGATCCCATCTATAGACAGTTGAGTCGGCTAGATGTAACTGCAAGTTCTATGCAAACACTTTCTTTTCGCGGAGTTCTCTTTCCCGCTCCGTGATTTCCAGGCAACATTAAGTTGCAACAAATTTAATGTAATGTCAATTGTTATCTACTGTCCTTCGGATTGCTGCTTTTACTTCCCACTAATTATTGATGCTTCTTTTCCTAATTCTTCCAAATCCTGTAACTTAGTGGCTTTACTACATTGTATGGGGTGATCCCGATTAAAAAAAACAATTCTCCTTGCTGAATTGTTATGTCCATGGTACTTTTAGCATCGCCTGAAAACCAAATATCTGTTGCTTCTAATCTCTTCTGCAAGAGTAAGGATTGGCAGCAGTACAAGCCATAGGCCTGGTACAACTATTCAGAATTATTGTTTTTGTTTCCAGTGCTATCATCCTTTGATGATTATAGATTATATATTATTATATGCATTTGGGGGGGGCATTGGTCTTACACCAATCTACCTTTTGAATTCTTTGGCATGTTTTCCATCAGCCGAATTCGCCCCACTTAGATATATCCATTTCCGTATCTATTGAATTCTTTCGTCTCCAATTCCGAGTTCACGCTTTAAGCTGACTCTCGATTTGGCGAGTTCCCCTCGTCTTTAAATCTCGCCTTCATTTCCTACCGTTTTATAGAATAAACTAGCATAAATGCCGCAATCCGTGCGGAAATTTGCACTAGTAACTGCGGTGGATTAATTTGGTCACAGTTCCAAAACTAAAGGAAACTCTAGATCATCTTACAAGACAGCAATAAGAATATTGATTCGGGTAACAAGTCCAGTTGCGAGCAAAAGATCTATTTGAGCCGAAATTCAAATTTAAGCCGAAAACACAAACGCCGTGCGACTTCGACTGAGTTCAGTTCTGCAAATCACAAACGCCGTGCGACTTCGACTGAGTTCAGTTCTGCAAATCACAAACGCCGTGCGACTTCGACTGAGTTCAGTTCTGCAAATCACAAACGCCGTGCGAACTGAGTTCAGTTCTGCAAACGCCGTGCGACTTCGACTGAGTTCAGTTCTGCAAATCACAAACGCCGTGCGACTTCAGTTCAGTTCTGCACAAACGCCGTGCGACTTCGACTGAGTTCAAACGCCGCCGCGACTTCGACTGAGTTCAGTTCTGCAAATCACAAACGCCGTGCGACTTCGACTGAGTTCAGTTCTGCAAATCACAAACGCCGTGCGACTTCGACTGAGTTCAGTTCTGCAAATCACAAACGCCGTGCGACTTCGACTGAGTTCAGTTCTGCAAATCACAAACGCCGTGCGACTTCGACTGAGTTCAGTTCTGCAAATCACAAACGCCGTGCGACTTCGACTGAGTTCAGTTCTGCAAATCACAAACGCCGTGCGACTTCGACTGAGTTCAGTTCTGCAAATCACAAACGCCGTGCGACTTCGACTGAGTTCAGTTCTGCAAATCACAAACGCCGTGCGACTTCGACTGAGTTCAGTTCTGCAAATCACAAACGCCGTGCGACTTCGACTGAGTTCAGTTCTGCAAATCACAAACGCCGTGCGACTTCGACTGAGTTCAGTTCTGCAAATCACAAACGCCGTGTTCGACGAGTTCAGTTCTGCAAATCACAAACGCCGTGCGACTTCGACTGAGTTCAGTTCTGCAAATCACAAACGCCGTGCGACTTCGAAGTTCAGTTCTGCAAATCGCCGTGCGACTTCGACTGAGTTCAGTTCTGCAAATCACAAACGCCGTTTCGACTGAGTTCAGTTCTGCAATCACAAACGCCGTGCGACTTCGACTGAGTTCAGTTCTGCAAATCACAAACGCCGTGCGACTTCGACTGAGTTCAGTTCTGCAAATCACAAAACGCCGTGCGACTTCGACTGAGTTCAGTTCTGCAAATCACAAACGCCGTGCGACTTCGACTGAGTTCAGTTCTGCAAATCACAAACGCCGTGCGACTTCGACTGAGTTCAGTTCTGCAAATCTTCGTGCGACTTCGACTGAGTTCAGTTCTGCAAATTCGACAAAAATCGCCGTGCGACTTCGACTGAGTTCAGTTCTGCAAATCACAAACGCCGTGCGACTTCACTGAGTTCAGTTCTGCAAATCACAAACGCCGTGCGACTTCGACTGAGTTCAGTTCTGAAATCACAAACGCCGTGCGACTTCAGTTCTTCTGCAAATCACAAACGCCGTGCGACTTCGACTGAGTTCAGTTCTGCAAATCACAAACGCCGTGCGACTTCGACTGAGTTCAGTTCTGCAAATCACAAACGCCGTTCGACGACAGTTCTGCAAATCACAAACGACTGAGTTCAGTTCTGCAAATCACAAACGCCGTGCGACTTCGACTGAGTTCAGTTCTGCAAATCACAAACGCCGTGCGACTCTGACTGAAGTTCTGCAAATCACAAACGCCGTGCGACTTCAGTTCTGCAAATCACAAACGCCGTGCGACTCCGACTTTCAGTTCTGCAAATCACAAACGCCGTGCGACTCCGACTGAGTTCAGTTCTGCAAATCACAAACGCCGTGCGACTCCGACTGAGTTCAGTTCTGCAAATCACAAACGCCGTGCGACTCCGACTGAGTTCAGTTCTGCAAATCACAAACGCCGTGCGACTCCGACTGAGTTCAGTTCTGCAAATCACAAACGCCGTGCGACTGAGTTCAGTTCTGCAAATCACAAAAACGCCGACTGCAGTTCTGCAAATCTGCGACTCCGACTGAGTTCAGTTCTGCAAATCACAAACGCCGTGCGACTCCGACTGAGTTCAGTTCTGCAAATCACAAACGCCGTGCGACTCCGACTGAGTTCAGTTCTGCAAATCACAAACGCCGTGCGACTTCGACTGAGTTCAGTTCTGCAAATCACAAACGCCGTGCGACTTCGACTGAGTTCAGTTCTGCAAATCACAAACGCCGTGCGACTTCGACTGAGTTCAGTTCTGCAAATCACAAACGCCGTGCGACTTCGACTGAGTTCAGTTCTGCAAATCACAAACGCCGTGCGACTTCGACTGAGTTCAGTTCTGCAAATCACAAACGCCGTGCGACTTCGACTGAGTTCAGTTCTGCAAATCTGTGCGACTTCGACTGAGTTCAGTTCTGCAAATCACAAACGCCGTGCGACTTCGACTGAGTTCAGTTCTGCAAATCACAAACGCCGTGCGACTTCGACTGAGTTCAGTTCTGCAAATCACAAACGCCGTGCGACTTCGACTGAGTTCAGTTCTGCAAATCACAAACGCCGTGCGACTTCGACTGAGTTCAGTTCTGTTCTGCAATCACAAACGCCGTGCGACTTCGACTGAGTTCAGTTCTGCAAATCACAAACGCCGTGCGACTTCGACTGAGTTCAGTTCTGCAAATCACAAACGCCGTGCGACTTCGACTGAGTTCAGTTCTGCAAATCACAAACGCCGTGCGACTTCGACTGAGTTCAAAATCACAAACGCCGTGCGACTTCGACTGAGTTCAGTTCTGCAAATCACAAACGCCGTGCGACTTCAACTGAGTTCAGTTCTGCAAATCACAAACGCCGTGCAACTTCAACTGAGTTCAGTTCTGCAAATCACAAACGCCGTGCAACTTCAACTGAGTTGAGGTCTGCAAATCACAAACGCCGTGCAACTTCAACTGAGTCGAGATATTTTAAACTGAATTTAATGCAAAAAAAAATAATTATAATAAATTCGCTAAATATTTCAGTTACTTTAAAGTCAGTATAAATTGAAAACATTTATAAACACTAATTTTTTACAGTTATTTTAAATTTTGAATCTTTAACTGTTCCCTCCTCATCGGCGTACAAATCTCAATACTAGATGCTCAAGCACCAGATCGATTTTGAATCCCGGGATCATCCTGCTTCCTAAAAGGTGTAATATGTCTTTGCAGAGAAAGTGTGGCACAAAGTTATCGGGAACACTAAGAATCTAAATAAATAAACGGCATCGGCACGGTGTAAGAGAAATTTAAAAACAAAAAAAAATATAGTCATTTATATTTGTTGAAATCTTTCCAAAACAACTAATCTTACGAAATGTTTAAATGTAGATATGTAACTTTTATTTAATACATATTCTTGTGCGTTTCTTGTCCTTCAGGTCATGCAAAATGAGGATTCTTCGAATGTTACTTTCTTTTCAACAGAAGGGTGCTAAGCATAAACTGAACCGAACGTGTAAGTAACGGTGAATTTTGGAAAAAATGGAATAAAAAGGAAATTAACATCAGGAAGAGAAAGTTGAGATTAATAAGAGGCACGGGGATTAAGGAGAGCCTAGGTAATCTGGTATTCACGGAACGGATAGATGGCAAGAGGAAATCAACTCATAACATACGTAGTGAGCTTGAGTAAAAATGGATAGCGAAAATGAATATTTAATTATGAATTATTTAGAATAAATAACAAAAAAAAAACAGCATTTATTAAGAACTGCATGGAACGGGAAATTTTGGAAGGCCATAATCGCTTACCTCCTGAGGGGGCATGTCAATTAAAGAAGAAAATATCCGTCTTCCCGCTAATCACAAATTAATCCCTGTTTCACTCAAAATCTGATGCTTTCAGTACACTCTGTGGGTCTTATATTCTCTAAGTAGTCGTCTCTCATGATTTGTCAAAAAACGAAATGGATCGTGCATATCTGATGGTATTTGTAAATGTCTGTAATTCCAGTTTCCTTTATTGTTTCTTCGTTGATTATGGAATTTTACAAACATATTCGCGTATAAGTAAATATATATGAAACCGACTGGAATACGAACGACACTGATTTCTCAGTCAAAGATGTTCAGTTCTTTCTTCGAGAGAAGGGCATTCCTTTTGCTTCAAGTCTCTTTTCATCCGTGAATAGACTGCTCATTCAATGTCAGAGTTAATTATAATCGACATGTCAGCTTAAATTATTTTTCCTTGAAACAAACTAAATATTCCTCTCAATACTTTGCTTTTTTTTCGGGGGTTGGCATATATTGCGATTTATATTCACCTTCTTTTGTTGTCCTATTTTCCGCCGAGGGTGGTTGCAGTCCTCATAGTATTCAATATTTCATGCTGGATATTGATGTCCCCGATACGTAGGTTACATCTTCGGTTGCGTTTAAACTTAACCCTCAAATAATTCTATTTGTTCATTAGTTAGCACGTAGGTTACGCTCAGCTAATATCTTGTAAATAATGGTCAATTCAGTTTTGACAAGACGGAAGACGGAAAAGATATCAGTGACGGTGTTTTCTTTCGAAGAGGGAAAAAGAAGAAGAATGCTTATATTGTTGCCTATTATTTATGCTGTTTTTTTTTTCTTTTTTTAACTTAATTAACCCGTTATTTTTAATTTTTATACTTGCCTTCATTCACGCTTGAGGATTTTCATACTTTAGGTCATTTTGGTTTTGAGCGGATTCTCTTAAGAAATGGAATTTTCCTCTTGTTTTAGATTTCATAAATACGAGTTGAAGAACATTTACATTTCATTTTTTGATATGCCTTCATGTGATCCGGCAAATACACACATTTTATTCACCTGTTTGAACTTTCCCGCCTTCACACGCGTCCATATGCTTTGGAGGGTAAGCTGATAGATAATTCGATTTCTTAATAGGCGTCGATATACTAAAAGTAACCTATTTTCATTCTTGGAGTTAATGAAAAAACAAAACAAACTATGTTAAAATATAAAGTAGGTACTATTCATTAAGTAAGAGAGGGAAAACACTCTAACGTCTTTGCTTTAACTCTGAAGTTTCATTTACGAGAATCCTCAGAGTAGATAATATTACTGAATAAATTGTTCTTTTTTTTTTTAAAATAGGGGCAGTGTTATGTATCATACATAATTTTTCCAAAGAAATGAATGAAACATTATTGTACTGAGCTATGCAGCCTAGCAAAACCAAATGTATTTTATATCCCCTTACCACTTTGCATTTCTCGCCAAAAAATTGAATCCAATATATGACTATTTTAGAGTGTGTGGAGAACGGATAGATAGATAGACAAACAGAAGTCACATAATTTTATCTATAGATAGATAGATAGATAGATAGATAGACTATATATATATTTTATAATAAGGATAATATAAATTGCCCTATCGTCCGGTTCATAAAACCCCACTGATATTTTGAACAAGAGGAGTGGTTTATCACTTATTTCCTATTTAAAATTAGGTTTTCGTTTCCTTCTAAAATTTTTTTCAATCTAATTCTTTTAATATCTCTGAAAGTTTATTTAATATTTATTTTTTTCGCAATAGGAGTGAATAGGTTCGCCTATGAACCAGTTCACACTCTTTCCATTTTTCTGAACAGTAATTGGTCTTAATATTTGTTCCCTGTTTATGATTGAATCTCCGGTTCGCGGTTCTGAATTTTCATTCTATTTCATTCCGGGTAGCCCCTTGCGTCTTAGTGGCATTACTACCTTCCATGGGGTGAATTGATTGAAAAAAGCTAGATTAGGCGACGACACTAATGGGCTTGAAGTTGGAATCAGTGCGATACACAACATTACAATTTCAAATATTTTCATTAGTACCCTCTTACTTCTTTAAATAATGAGCTCTATTTCTAATTATGATTGTTAGCGCCATATTTTATTAACGTTTATCAGCTCAAATAAGTTTTTAGATATCAGGATTTTGTGATGCTTAGATCAGTAATCGAGGGAATTATCGACCAGTTAATCAATGAATAATAGTGTAACTGATGATGGAAATTTCTTTGTAATATTTAATTTTACTTTATAGCATAACGATATAATAACGGAATTTCCACAATTATTTTATAGTTTTGAAACTCGCTATGAACCTAGTTTATCATTAAGATAATAATTACGAACCATCAGACAATTAAAATAGAAATACCATGAAATTTCTAGCATTCTCTTAGTTCGCAATTGTTTTAGTCAGCGAGCGCTACTCTTTTATTAAAAAGTATTGCAATGACCTTTACCAGAATTTTTACATTTTTATTATATAACAATTCCATACTTGTTTAGTTTTTTTTTCCCCTCCTTTCCGATTACTTTTTAACAACTCAAATAAAAAAAAAGAAAAGAAGTTCAATTTACGCGGGAGCATAAAACCTTCGCCATTGTATCTAGATTCTTTTCTTCTACTACAATCTCTAGTGTCAATAGACGTTAATATCCAATAGCGACGGCATAATTACTTGCAACATAATACACCCTGCCTCAAACCTTAATTGTGGCTCTGTAATTAAGCAATTATGTAATTCGAGTTCGCTATATTACTAGTGTAATCAAATCACCCACCTACTCAGCCGAATCGCCAAACATTATTTAGTATTATTAACTTAATATAATTTACGATGACATCGTTTCCTACACCACGAACCTTAATTAGCCATCATGTCTAATTGTGGTTTCGAATTACGTTCAAGTATTCTTGACAATACATGCTATTCTCTTGCTGCTTCCTCTACTATTTTTCATCAATATTCCAGGAATAGTTTCTCAATGAACCATATAGTCGGAAACATGTCTCTCAAAATTTCATCTTAAACAGTGAGACAATGATGTCGCGATTACATATACATAATGATCGTCTCATTAAACTCTTTTTTATATGCTTAGTAATGAAGTTAGATATGAATTTAACAGAGATAAACGTTATAACGTAATAAATACTGAGCTATTCTCAATGACATTTTCTATTTTTTGTGACACATTTTCATTAGAATAATTTTTATATTTCTAATAACCGAACATATCCATTGGAATTTATACTTTTACTATATGAAAAAAAAAATGATCTTAATGTAATTCATCTTTTCAAAAATATGGAAAGTGTGATTTTTTTTAAATAAATTTGCTTGGCGGTTTCCTTTTGGTAAAAAGTTTCTAAAAGGTACGATGTTTTCTACAGCAAAAAAAAGATACACACAATTTGTAGACAAATGACACTGAGAGCCGACACATTTAAAAGTAAAACAAAGAAATATTCCAGAGAAAAAGCATAAAAATGAGAATAAAATGTTGATTTTTTTTTTTACAGCTTTTCACCCTACAGGAGTCATTTAAAGAAACATGTTTTTATATTACTTTTAAAGAAACATGTTTTTATAATACTTTTATATTTTGTGAATGAATTTATAAGAAAAACCTGTTGTGAATAACAATGAATCTTTTTTTTCCAGATAGAATTCCTACAAGTTAACCCATAGCTGAAGGGAGGAAATAGAGTCATACATTTTCCAGTGATATTGACGCGTGAGTAAATATAGCGAAACCGACTGGAATTCTAACTACACTAAGATTTCTCAGTCAAAGATATTAATCATTACAGCATCCACGCAAGAAAAAAAAAAGCATAACCGTTCTCTACATGAGATTGGGAGATATTCTCATCAATAAAAAAGAGACGAAAATTTCTGATTAAGAATTAGAGAGATCAGAATGAGATAAGTACTGAGATTATTCTATCCTCGTTTGGTGTCTAATGGCGGAGGATGTGATACAGAGATCCGAAAGCGCATCGATGTAGTAAAAGATAAGTTTAAAAAAAAAAATAAAAAAAAATAAGCATATTTTTTATGGCAAATGCAATTTTGTGAGTAACAAAGAAAAGAATGCGGAATTTCTATTTCATAGATATATAGCAGAAAATACTGGATTTATTTCTGACCTGCATGAAAGTTACGATAGATTTTTGGATCAAATTATTTTTGCATTGTAAGAAAGTATAATAAGAATGTCCAATTATAGAGAAAAGATTTTATTTTAAAAAAAAAAGAAATGTTACTTTTTGTCACATTTACTATCTTTCAGTGAATTTATTTTATACGCCGTTTGTATTTCGAACCTGCGCGGTCGCAGCTCTCCACAAGCTCATGACTGTTGACTTTATCATACCGCTTTTCTCTGTGTTCTGTCATCTATTGCCAGAAATTCGTTATGTTGTTTAATCGCAAATTCTCCCAACTACACTTGCTTTGAATATGTTCCGTGAATGTACGATTCTCTAGAAATACTTTCCTCATTGCATGATATTCCATCAATTCAGTTCCCAGAACAAACGACGAGGTGAATAATTCTAAGAGGAGATGAAGTTTCTCAGGATTTAAAATTATGCATTTTTTAATCGATGATTATTATTAAAGATTATTAGAAATAACAGATCACCAGATTGTATCCAATCCAAGTCTGTACTTTGGTCATGACGTCATGATATTTTTACTGGAATGTAAAAACAAGTAATCGATTTAATGGAAAAGATTTATTTCTTTTATCGGCTGCATATATATATATATATGTGTGTGTGTGTGCTTTAATACAGAAATGATTACACTATAAAATACAGTAGTATATATATATATATATATATATATAAAATGAGAAAGCTGAAGCAGATTAAGAATCCACCTTTCTTATAATTTACTTTGTCAAAGGCAGTGCTCGATACGTCATAGACCAAAATATTATAATATTTTTAACATGGAATATTTTACATCGCTACACAAAAAATTGTATGTTTCGGAACTTAAGAATTGTTCCATTATCAGTCGATGTTGGGTAACTTATGATGAAAATGGTTTACTAGTCAATTATTATTGATTTTTGCTTTGGAATTATTATTAATACTTATTTAGCATTTATTTTTTTAAAAAGAATAACAAGTATAAGTAACAATAGTAATTCCAAAAGGAGAAGTCAATAATATTGATAATAACTTATATAATGGTAGAAATCCTATAAACTCTCCATTGCAAAACAGATATCTTAGAGAATCTATTGTTTACCAATGCACCATTTCATCTACTGAAAACCCGGATGTTAAGATATTTTATATTGGTAGCACAAAACCCCTTATAAACAAAGGTGGTATCAGCAAATATATATATATATATATATATATATATTCATTTAACAATAATGCGTACCGTATTCGAACATCCCTCTCTAAATATATTTGCATTTAAAAGAAATCAATACAACCTTCACCGTAAAATGGAAATTATTTAATAAAGGAGAAATTGTAAGTTCTTAAATAATCCACGTACCCTGTGTCTACATGAAAAGCTGCATATTATGTTTCACAAAATAATGATCTCCGTAATCAGCGTAAATAATTAAAAGAAATATGTAGGCATAGTATAATGTTTACTTTAAAATAAAGTTAATAGAATTTTTTCTTAAAAAAGTTATATATTACAAATATATCCATTATTTTATTAATATATAACAGTCCGGATATTATTTTATTGTGCCATTTTTCAACTTTAATATTGCCATGTTTTATTGCCCATTCTATACAGTATGTATTGTATTTTGGGTTCAATATATATATATATATATATATATAGAGAGAGAGAGAGAGAGATTATTTAATCACACTAGAAGCCACTTTAAAATAGCTATCTTGTGTGTGTATATATTTTAAAATGGAATTCTTTAGCATTAACCTTTTGTTAAATTTATCTCTACTTTACCGAATCTTAAATCGTAACTGTACGTCGTCTGTACTGACGTACCTTAAAAATGTCAATTCATCTAGACACAAATCAATAACCCACCTAGCGTTAACTTCCAACATAATATTTCGCTTTTCTACTTCGACTTTTTATCAGTTAACTCAGACATACCGACAAAACTGAAATCTTATTCCCCACTATTTTTTAACTGGCAAATAAGCTACCGAATTGTTTTCTGATTTCACTAGTAAATGATTGATTTTCAGCAGATGTTACCCACCATCGCCTGATGAGTAAACAATTTTTAAGTTCCGAAACAGAAATTTTGGTGCAGCGATTTAAAATACTTTATTTTAAATTTTATATATATATATATATATATATATATATATATATATATGTGTGTGTGTGTGTGTATATATAGATACACACACAAAGCAATATACAAGGTGCATTGAATAAAAAACAATTCTTAAATTGTGTTATTTTCCCGCAACTGGAAGTCTCATGTGCATGCGCTGTTTATTTGCCGGCGTTCAAAAGGGCAGGAAACTCAATTCCAATTACATTTCGTGTTTCTCGTTCAGTTGAACCGCCGGATGAATGTGCAAACGCCATTAAACAAACAGAATATGCACATGAATCTTTCAATTTCAGGAATCTAACAAAATTAAGTATCACTTTTCTTATAATTTTATGTACCTTTCATTTTTTAAGAAAACAGAATACTTTCTCTCCTTTTATGACCCGTGTGTTTGGCAATCATGGCTCTCCACACGTTCCCTTCATTTCTAGCTCTTAATGAATTTTGTCTGTTTTTATATATCGCAGAAACCTTTTCTGCTATTTATTTACACAAGCTGTTTAAGTTTTCCGGTCTTGCTTTCAGTTTACCATTTGAGTGTCAAATTTTCCAAACCTGTTTTCCTCATTATGTACCCTAGCAATTTTGTCTCTTTCTGATGTGTATCAGTTTTTTTTTGTTTTTTTTTTCTTCTCTGAAACTTAAAAAAGAACTGTTGATCACATTTTCAGTTCATTCTTATGCAGAACCACATTTCTATTACCTCAAATTTCTTCTGCTGGGCGGAGATGGTTCAGTGTTCAATATTATATAGTAGAATTGTGGTTAAATAAGAGTTTAGTAATGTTATTTGTTTCTAATGAATTTTCTTTTATCTTAATACTTTGCTTAGTTTTAAAAGTCGTATTCGCTATCCCAATGCGCTTTCGGATTTCTGTACCACGCTTTCCGTCCCTTGTTAAAACACTACCCAGAGATTTAAATTATTTTAGTATGTTTATCAATGTCATTTTTTGCAAGTTTTTATTGCGGACATGTGTGCATCATATTTTTCGCCTTATTTGAGATTCATTTTTACCTCATATTTCTTTGTGATTTGTCATGCCTTCAAATTTGGCTCCTGCTAAAAAAAAAAAAAATATGTTCATACATTGTTTTGTCTTCGGTTAATTTAGTCTCATAAGACAAAGCTTTCATTACAATTATTTATCGTCAAATGTTATATTCTTTACTCTTAATATATTTGTACCCGAGCTTATAAAACAATTCCATAAAATACATAACTTATACAACAATACGAACACGGATTAGTTCAAGAAAAATCAAAAGAACAATAATTATTTATCAGATTGTTATTTCGCGACAAAACAAAAACGGGAAAGTTTGAAAATACTATTGTTGTTAGCGCAACGGAATTCAGCTTATCCCGAAGGAAATGATGCAGACGCAATAAACTTATAGAGAAATTATAAAACACTGTTTCCTTTGATGATGTATAAATTCGGTAGCTTGGTTTTTTCAATAGAGGAAAAAAATCTTTGTAGCTTGTGACAAATGATGATTGCTTTCAGTCAATAAATAAACACGAGGATGAAAATGCAAAACATTATCAATTTTTTTTTTATTTCTTTCATAGATTTCAATTTTAAAACATTACTACTTTTATCAAATTTACTGTTTCATTGCATCTCTTAAATACGTCGTGTCTTCCGAACCTGAACGATCGTATCACTCCACAATCTCATAACTGTTAACTCTTTACCATACCGCTTTGTTCCTGTTCTGTTATATATTGCAAGAAAATCGTCATGTAAGTTATTCGCAATTTCTCCAAATTTCCTTGGCCTTGAATATGTCATGTGCATGTACGGTAATCATTCTTCAATTACATTTCCATGATATTTCAACTATTTCGTTCTGATTGTAAGTATAAATGACTTTAGAGAAAGCATTTCCCTGAAAATTTGGGGCATTGCTGACATGGTAAAACAACGTTGTTAACCATATTAATGTGTAGAAACTACATCTATGTCACTTTAATTTCATTCTCTATCTGTGAAGTGATTATACATAATTCACGGCTATATAGAAAATTTAAAAAAAAGAGAAGCTCAACGCTTCTCTTTCTAACGCAATGTGCCTCTCTTAATATTGTGCTCGAAATGTGGGAGTCTCCTTTTCGTTGTCCACTACATCTTCATATATATTTCATCACTGTTTTCAGTCATCAGTTACAATATTACTCTCTTCTTTCTGATTTTAATTCAACTCACTACGTCTATCACCACGGTTAATTTCGTCGACTAATGTAAGCTTCACGAAATTTGAATATGTGCATGGAATTACCGATGTTCTATATGTAAGCGTCAATGTCCGCGAGGAAGACGAAGGAGCGTCGATGTCTGAAAAGAAGACACTATTTTTCCTGTCTAATAGTTTTGTGTATATATATTCAGGAGTCTGTTTCTGGGCGTGTCATAGGCAGCTGACCAGAATACTTTTTTTTTTTTAAATTTTGATGTTGAGTCATGCAAAATGACGTGAGAACCACGGGATATTTGGGAACACCTGCAGCAGGAAATAGAGTGGATGGGTTTCCGAGCTGCAAGCCTATGAGCTGCTTTTATTAAAGGTCTGTAACCATATCGCCTTTGGCTTATATTCATGTATCGTTTATCAGAATGGCTGTCAATATGGTTTATCGCTCTCTCCCTCAATAATAGTACTAACAATACGTAGTGACTGTGTAAATTTCATAATTTTGCTATTTTTCTGTTTAATGTTATTTTTTATGTTACTAACTGAATAAGCATCATGAGAGTTCATTAACTCGAGAATTCCGGTTGAAATTCTTCTGTTGCAATCTTTAAATATTTTAGTCGTTATTGTGGAATGTTTTTATTATGTCCGTATGGAAAATATCCCAGTATTCTTTTGTGAAAATAAGTAAAGATTTTTGTAATTAATGGAAACCTTCGTTCATACCTAATGTAAATGATTATTTCTATCCATCATGTGTTTCTTAAAAAAGATATCCGCTTGCCATGTGTTCCATTCCTTAGCAGATTCATTTTCAGGGAAGGCATTTTTCCATGTGACAAGTAGATTGGCCCGTCTTAGATTCTTACTGATTTTAATCCTAAAGAACATACGAAAACCATTTTAATGAGCGTACTTCAAATAAGATTTTTTTCTTCCAATTCATATTTATGCAAGATAGACTTCAAAACGAGCCAACCTTTTTTTTTTTTTTTAATTATTTGCCTTGATTATCAACACGTAATGGAGTTATTTTATCGGCAAAAAATAAATAAATAAATAAAGTAATGCTTATTTAGTTTCGAGGCGAATTCGCAAAACATATGCATGAATTAACAGATACGCTAAGTTTAATGATCTTTCAAGACACCAAATAGATTTCTGCACAAGGTGATTGATTTATTTCATTTTTACCATTTGATCTACGTTTTGCAGGTTTTTCTATTGCGGCTTATTTGCAGGTTATTTAAATCCATATACATTTATATTCTAAGTACTTTTTTTTTTAGATAATTATGCTTTACTGATACAAATCCCTATAATCAATCTACAGCTCGAGTTTGGAGAAAAGGTGGATTCATCCTTTTCGCAAGAGCATGTGTATATTACGAAAACAAATGGAATTTAAACTCGGCTCACAAATTTCCAGTTACCAGTTTTATATATTGAATCAGTAGCATCTCCAAGCTTACAGAACCTATATATACCCCACGGCGTAATTGGAAGTGGTGATATTTCATAACCCACGCATTTAAAAAGGGTTTTCCAAAATAAGTGACGGCATTACAAATGCAAGTCAGTCGGATAGCGTATCTGTGAGGTAATAGTTAAAATGTCAGTATAAACGTAAGATTATAGCTGTGCCAGTATGGAACGCAAACCATGCTTAACGCCGTTCGAAAGCAGAGTGAATAAGTGTTTCATATCATAGATATTAAGTTCTCTAAATAGTTCATCAAGAAGATTTAAGGAGCCTATTCAAGAAGGTGATTTGTGGAAAGTCTTCAGTAACAAGTGGAAAAGCAAACAGGCTGACATAGGTATGGAACAAGGGGAAGACCTCCAAGCATATCAAACCCAGACGCTACTAATCTAATCAATTATAGTATTGTGCCATGGGCACTGCATTGGGTTTCGTAGTCGACGACCCTCCACTAAGTGTACCATTAATGATAGATCACTTCTGCTAGGATGTATCGCTAATGGACCGTAACAGTCTAGCACTGGATGACTTGGTCAGATGATTCAAGTTTCAAAGACTTTCGGATAGATAGTGCGGTGGAGACATCATAATGTTATGTAAACAAGGTATCCGCTAGGTATTTTTTTTTTAATTTACTTCTGGCTCCCTAATAATGTTGGTTTATTATTTCGGAGAACTTAAACAGCAGAAGTTTATCAGGAAGCTATATTTGCACCTCTGACGTACAGCGATCTTAGTTCTGATAATTTGCACGTGTTTACGCTTGCCATATCTCTCGAGATAATCGTTTAATCAAGCAAGTTAATTCAACGCCCATCATAAAAATAGACAATATAAAATTATTAAAGGCTAAACATATCGGTTTAGTATGCATCGTTTTAACAATCCTAACATTGAAGGAAACCGGAAGTTGATTAAGCAGCGTTGAGGGGGGGGGTGTAATTTTGCCCAAAGCCGCAATATACGACAAAAGCAAAACATTAACTTCAGAAATCGAATCATGATATTAAATTACCTCGTAATATTGAAATGTTCATCTTGATGCCAACCAATCCCTTCAGACATGTTTAAAATCTGTTATATGCAACCACTTTTCGGATCAATGGCGAAAAATGTTTTCAGCGAATGAGACCTTTAGCTCTTAGAGAGTATCATACTTATCCGAATCTTGTTGACTTTTGCGGTAGAATCACAAGCGAAGAACTTTGCCAAATAACAGAAAAAGGGTCTCTTGAGAATTCCAAACCGCATCAACAACAGAAATGATTGACTGAAAGACAAAATAATGACGTGATCAAGATACTGACATTCAACAGAATGTAAAAACGAATGTCTTCATCGTTACTTGAAAGAGCGATAACATTTAATGGGCTTGAGAAACCAATTTTCTGAAAAATATATTTGAAAAGAAATATTTTATAAATTTCAACCGAAATTAGAACCGACTGTTTTGTTAGTAAATAATGAATATCCGTCGAAGTGAACACAAGCAATATCAGCATTACCATAAATCATTATACAAAATAACACAAAATTGGCCACAGGAACAATCAGAGGATTACTGAAAAAACAGAACCGGGTCTGTGCTCTCCAGATTTAAACACTATTGGGCATCTACGAGATACTTTGCAAAATATACTAATTTACATACAGTCACACCCACCCAAACCAACCCAGTTATGTACAGCTATGCAAGGTGTCGGGATAAATAAACATATGCAAGGTGCTCAGTACACACTAAACTATGTCACGTCACGACTAGGCGTTTATTCTGAAGAAGAGACAGGATAGTAAGTAGGTGTAGTTACTCATTGTCAATTCAGTTTATGTTGAATCGCATTTGGAAATGGCAAAATACATTTGCATAGAAAAGAAATAAACTGAAAGACACCGATCACTTTCTCTCTTTCTGATTAAGTATTTTTTGGAGGTAGCATAACCTAATAAGCAATTCAGACTTCACGACAAACAGTTTTTTTTTCTGCATGTCTTTTTCCCCGCTTTGAAAATGTATGCATCTATACATAAATAAATATATTTCTGCATTATTTTTATTTACATGTGCGTTGGCATATTTTTTTTTCCCGAATTGAAAAACAAAAAAAAAAAACAAAAAAAACACCCTAGCACTGAAGGCATAGTGAGTGACGCTTTCCTCAGTTTCGTTGGAAACAAAGAAAAGACTTCTCAACTGCCATGTCATATTTATTCTTTGTATCGTGATGAAAGCTTGGCAATGTTCTTACAGACGACGAAGAAAAAAAAAAAAAAAATAAAAAGACAGATGTGTTTGTACTGATGGATGCTGAGAATACCGGAAGCGTTAACAATGAAAATGGAAACTAAAAAGATACATCAAATCAGAAAGTTGAAATTACTAGGACATATTAGGAGGAGATATGGCATGGTAAATTTAACACTCACAAGTTACAGTGAGTAAACTATCTGTTTGTATGTAAGTATTGACAAAAAGAGACACGCACGGACAATGAATAGACAAGCGTTTTTTCGTAAAAAAAAAAAAAATGGAGCCATAATCACCAATGTGCGAAAATAATACAGTACGTAAAAAAGTTCCTTATCCTCTACGCTTATCATTTATTCGAAGTAAAAATTCGCTTTTTATACTAAATTTTAATACAAGCTAGATGTTTACTGTATTTACATTAGTCGGACTATTGTCCTCATCTTTGTCGCCATATTCGTCACAACGTTTCGGCCGTTTTACGCTCCGGTCTTCTTCAGGTGGTTGGAATTTCGAACTGAACCCTTTATTTCGATCACTAGGGCACATGGCACAGTGGATAAAGGCGTTGGTTAGATCCAGTGACAGATCCAAAGAATGTGACTTCAATACCCGGTTAAGGCAGTCGAGAACTTTCAGAGGGAAAATTAGCAGGAGATAACTGATAACTGACATCCATCAAACTAGAACAGTCTACCCCAGTGATCGAAATAAAGGGTTCATTTCGAAATTCCAACCACCTGAAGAAGGCCGGAGCGTAAAACGGTCGAAACGTTATGACAATTATGGCGACAAAGATGAGGACAATAGTCCGACTAATGTAAATACTGTACATAATACCTCATCTCAGAAATATAGACAGGCTCTAGATGATTACTGTTCAAATGCTTATGAAGGGTGAAAGAAAGAGGATAGATAATGAATGAGACTTGACTTGAAAAAGTTAAAATTGAATTGTCCAGGGAATCACCAACTCCTGAATCTGTACGAATATGTAGCATTTTTTTTTTTAAAGAAAAAGAAAAGCTCTCTGGGTGAAACTTTCAACTTTTGGAATACGGCGTAAATGAGACTGATTTGACTAACTGGATTTCTGAAATGGTGGAAGTAAAGAATAGAATACATCTGAGCATTTGCGTTGGTAATAGCGATAGAGATGCAATAGGCTTGTAACGTCGCATAAGTGGGAAAGAGGCTGCTGAATGGAGAATATGTCTTAGACGACGTAAGCAAGTTTTAACCATATGAAGGCGGGGACATAGCGGATTGTACAACTTTAGCAATCCTTTTAATCTAGTAACTTGAAAACATCGCAGAAGAAATCGGGTTTGTCTTGCAGTGATATCATGAGCTGGCCATTTTTCCCTGCATATTTAACAATGGGTCATATATACGAGTTCCGCTTGAGGCCTGGAATTAACACGAGACCTAACAGGTGTTCGATGAGAGGGCAAACGTTGAGTGGCGAAAAGTGCGTGTCATACCATAATAATAAATGTGTGAAGGAAGTGGTGCACCAAAACAGTGACACATTTTTTCTTAATGATAATAAAAGAGAAAAATATATTAAGTTGATTTTATTATTATTATTACTTCATACCAAGAAAGGTAATAAAGTTACTAAGATGCAAGGGGTTACCGAGTGTTAGAGAATATGAAAACAAATGATAATTAAGGAGAGAGGACAATGAAAGAACACGAATTAAGATAGATTTTAACGATTAACATTGCATTTAAGTTTTTTGAAAATCCAAGTTGACTGGGAAGCAAGAAGGCGGGAAAGATTCCCGCCAAATGAGAAAGTTGATAGAAGAAACTGTTAGCACAAGAACTTACCCTTATATCTCTAAATTTCCAAATGTAACATAGAGGAAAATAATATTCATTTTGATCATAAAACTGGGGCAAAAGGCCAAATTGTGGGACAGGAGAAGGTTGGTCTTCAATCTGTCTTTAACTTTAGTAGACACGTTTACTGACCCAAATACATCGGATTATTACTTGTAACAAAACAAAACTTTCTTACTGGTGATTCCTACCAGAACCACCATAATGCCTCAATGTTTCTACGAAGTCCTAACTATGTCAAATCTTTTTGTGTGGGTGGAGAATAGAAATAAGAAGTTTTAAAAATGAAACCCTAGTAAAAGAAAGATCACCAGAACAAGTATTAAGAAAGTATCTATAGAAAAGTTACATGGAAACTACAATACGGCAGTTGGAACGTGGCTGAATCCCATACGTCAGGTCAGGACAAGTAACATTATATATTTTTCTTTTGATTTTATCAAGAATCTGTAAATGTATAGCAGGAGAACCAGAGCAAAGCATGGGCAACTCGTATACATATAAATATCTAAGATAGATTCTGGAGAGAAAAGAAAAAACTTGTCTAGAAAGGCATATCGAACCAACTTTCCTAGAAATAAACTTTATCGATTCAATATAATTTTTCCAATTCATACCCGCAGAAGATGCTAACCTAAGAAGACACAATGAGTCATTTTCCTGGAGGTTAACATCAGCCATAAAGCAGAATTCGTTCTTCGGATGATTGATAAAGAGCAATTTTGTTTTCGAAGCGTTTGTGCGACATTACTGAGTATTGAACGTAGTATATGTCATATAAAAGTAGCATGGAACCGTTGTGTAGCCAATAGGCTAGATTACAATTTATATATATATAAAAAAAAGCAATAAACATATGAACCACTAACCAGACAAGAATGCCGGGAAATTACTTGGCTAAATTGTTTTAACAGAAAAAGAAAAAGAAAACAAAAAATACCCGCAATATATACCCTGTAAACAGATAATATTCATCAAATTATCCTTGAATATGTTATTAACATCATTTAACTGGTAGTTTTATATTGATGTCCATTTTATACACAAAGATGAAGCTGTAAAGAAAAGAAAACTGTAAAAGATAAAGTAAATAGAATAAAGATAGTTTCAAGATAATTTCCCTGTGCAGTTATCCGTTTAGAATTAAAGTAATCGAATAGTCTTATGAGCTTATTTGCGTTAATGCTGTGTGCCATGCATATTTCATTATTTGTTTGCTGATATCCTTAATAAGCAGTGTGGTCATAGATATTTCATTATTTTCTTTCTAGTTACTGAATATGTTATTTTCTTTTTTCGATTAGAATTAAGGACAGTTGCAGATACGAAAATTTATATATACATGTTATCGTGAGAAGAATATTATTACTGAAAAAGGGGAAATAGGAACTACAAATATGGTTGTTTAAAAATACTGGACTGTTATATGGTATCAATTCTCTTCTATCGCCGGGAAATGTTGAAAAATCTCCCCAGAGATTAGGAAACAAATGGACGTAACAAAAATGTAATGATATCAAAATAGTTGCTTCCCTGTATTGTGCGAGACATTAATTTTCTTCAGAATCTTTCATGTATAATTATAAGTCTACTGTTTGTTCATGCTTAGAATATTGCTACCACATATGGTCCGATGCTCCTGCTAGTTGCGTTGTGCTCCTAGAGAGAATCCTAAGAGGAATCTGCAATATTATCGGTCCTGATCTGGTGGCTCGGCAGCAGGCACTTTACCGCCGCCGTTAGGATGCCACCATGTGTCTTTTTTTCTCAATATTTTCATGGTAATCGTTCTGATGATATCTTCTCTATGGTACCGAAACGGTTTAAATTTAAGGTCAGTACTACACTGGCGTCGCGATCTCATAAATTTACAGTTGAACTGGATAGATTTAGCCGTAAATTCTATGCTAACAGTTTTTTCCTCGCACTTCCAGCTTGTAGAACTCCATCCGGCTCCATGCTCTCAAGCCAACTTTAATCTTCAAAAATTTAAATGCACTGTTAATCGCTATCTGCTGCCCTCATGAGTACTCTTTTCGATTCCCTCTCATTAGTAAAGATTATGTGTCAATGTATTACACAACATTTAACCCCTTGTGTCTTAGTGGCTTTACTGTGTGTCTTGGGGTGAAATCGATTAAGAAACCAAAACTAAGCATCCCATGCATAGAGGCGAGTAAGCAACGTTTAATGGTTACAAAATGAACACTTATACTCAGACAAATGAAATTTGATCGATTAATTGATTTATTGGTTAGTTTTTCTAAGGTTTATCAACCCTTTGCAAGTTATTCAACGCCAGATATATATTTTTTTTTAGGTGGGGAAATATAATGATTCAAGTCTTCCTAATTCACCCATAGCTGGTGGGAGAATAAGTGGAAACATATTTCCAAAGGTATTTGCGAGTAAGTGAGTATAAAGAAACCAACAGGATTTGGAACTAGGCTATCCGATTAACAATTTCGCGCCATCATCCATTGTACCACCCGTATATCCAAGAATAAAGCACCTATTTTAACCGCTAAGTACTGAAAATGCTCGACTTGACTTAACTTGATATTCGTACGGGAACTGATGTTTTAACGCCATGTGTCCATCAGCCTGACCTTACTGGGATATATAATGATGAAGGGGCTCTTGGTTAACTTTAGCTTCAAAGGCATATCGAGGCCAAGGGAGGAGAGGGCGTTATTGATGAGCTTGTATAAGTAGATGGTGGTAAAAGTCAAGAAGACAAAAGCTGCTGAGGGCTCCGAGTGATAAAATATTACAGAGTTTTATAATCGTCCATTACTTATCTCTTTTCATTTGAAATAAGTAGCGATTCCAATGGGGCTAAATCCGCTGTCCATCTCTGTTCCTGAGCGAAAATCTTGAGAGGAGGATCATAGTCTTTTTTTTTTGTTTAAAGGATAGGGGAGATACATGTAGATACTTGGAAACATTCTCAATCAGAGAAGACGGGTTTAGCCAAAGTGAGGATATTTTAACTTTGCATACCATACTAGACTTTGTGCTGCTTTTATCAAAACATCTCAATATATCTTGCACACATGGCTGTTCTACTTGAGTCTGGTATACTTTATTAGATTGCGGGTATTAAATATTATATATTTATAACCTAGTCTCAACATTTGAGTGTGCAAGACTGTCCGTCAATAATAATCAACTTGCATATATTTTCCACCGTTCAAGAAAATTAATTAGATCTGGAAAATTATAAATAAGTTAAATAAAATTTCCAGATCCGTAAGGCTTCGCTAGCTGGATATTTGAGTATGATGACGAAAGAAAAAAATGGAGAAAACAATGTCCTCACTTTATAGTTCGGAAAAAAAAGTACTTTGACTGCAAGAAGAATCTGGTCATACAGAAGGATACTGAGAACATAGTGGACTGACTATACGAGCAACAACAAAGTTTCAGTAAATTTGGAAGCAAAAATATTAATTATAATTAATATCAGAAAGGGGCAGTTGGAATTTCTAGGCCAAATAACGAGGAAAAAACCCTCAGATAATTCGAAAATATTAGGACAAAATGAAAGCAAGAGGAACAGAAAAAACAGCGCATAGCCTATATAACGAATGTGTGTAAATGGTTAGCAAACCAGAGATTAGGAGATACAGTCCAAAGAAGACAAAATTTAATAAAAGCTGCAATGTAAAGGAAATTGTGGAAAGCCATGATCTGCCACGTCATGAATTGGAATGCCATCCAGAAGAATAAGAAAGTAGTTGTTGTCTGCTTTGTCTTTAAGATGTGGTGAAATCAGTTTGACAAACACGGTTTAAACAAATTAGAAATTCTGGTAATGGAGATTGACCAGAAAACAGTCTTCAATGATACGAAGAAAGATAGAGCTAATTAGAAAATACTCTGGCGCAATCTTTAGCGATAACACTTAATCATACCAAAGTCCAGCCAAACACCTAGGAAATGTGTGGAAAGTGGATGTATGGTAGCGTTAGTGATAGGTGACACAACTGAGACCATGCCAAGAGTAATAGAAGCAATATTAGTCAGTTTAGAATTCCTAACAATGTTTGAGTTATCCAAACCACTAAATTGCTATATTCTACGAGGATACTGAAACAGGTGCAGTAGATCTGAGGAAGCATGCCATAATTTAGTTTCTAACAGTAAAAGTAATATAACTTGTGAACTTACTAAGGAATCCTATGACTCTTACTAATAATAAATATAATGATATTTCTATTATAATAATAGTTGACAAAGAAGCAAGACAGTATGATTTCTCATAGACGTTGTTCTTCGTGGCGACCATAATATCAAGGTAAAAGTCATTGAGATAGCTTAAAAATACACTGGAATGGTTTGCTTAGTTTGTTTTACCAGAATATCAAACCTCTTAAGTTATTTAATGCCGAAACAGTTTTTATTTGATAATATTTTAGTTAATTTAAGATTTATAATTTGTGACATATAAGTGAAAATTAGTTGTATTGTTTGGCTATATGTGATGTTGACTGGCTTAAAATTTTGTAAACAATTACGTTTTCCTTAAGTATGTCAAAATCGCTTTTACATTAATCTTTTTTAAATGTTCTTTAAGGCTAATCAATTCATAAATGCGCTTATGGATAAAGGTAAATTCGGCACAGTCAATCATAAAATGATTTAATATGTATGTTTCAAGGCATATTATACATTTAGTTTGATTATCATCTTTTAGAATGAATGTTTATTTGACCAATTCTGAGTTTTGTTAAAACTGCTTCTCATTAGGACGACCTGATCTGACCGCCAGATTGAAATTGGCAGAATATGGGACGTACAGGCCACTGTTATCAAAGTAATACATCGGGAGTTTTGTGGTTTAAACCACCGAAATTAAAATCCTACTTAGAGACGATAGGAGTAAAAGTTCTTATCCTACCGATTCAGAAGACTGTGTAAAAATATTCTACGTAATTTGATTTATGCCTGAGGAGGTACGAATTGATAGTGAGCAACTATAATACCAGATCTCCAGTTGAAAATTAAAATCGTGCAGCAGCTGAAGAAAATAATAATATACCAAGAACACATACTACAAAATTGTGTTCAACCGAAATGCAAATTCGTAAATAAATAAACAGAAACGATTGATTATCTTTGATCAGGTGGCACAGTATAAGCATTCAGTGAATATAAAACACGACACTACAGAATGGGCCAATATCTGTTCTGGAAAACAAGCAACATTTACGCGAAGGTAACTAAAAGAAACTGGCAGGAACACTTCCAGACCCGGTTAGAGATAGGACCTGTAAAAATTTTATGGGATCTTACAATACATACAAACAGAACAATGAAAGCTAAATCACCCAGACACCGTCTTCATAGACCACAGAAGCAGAATGTGTTTTCTTATCGACATTACACAGTCCTCGTAGAAAATAATGTATCTCTGAATATCTTCAAATAACTATCACTGTCCTATGGCTATAGTTATAACACACTCTTACGTATATAATGTATTTAGTATAACGATTCTCTATACACAATGATTCGGCTGCTTGCCATGACGTCTGTGTTAGTTAGTCTGAAGACTGACTCCAAACCGCAAGTTATTTACCCAAGCCACCCCACTGAGACGGAATGCGAAAATCCGAGCGGGTACACTCAGGCCGCTGGTCCAAAATTTACACATTTCCTGCAACCGTGGGAAATGAGAACTTTGCTTGTCTGTTCTACTCAGCTGAGTATCTATCCGGAGAAATGTCTGACTCCAAACAAATAGGTATTTACCCAGTTCTCCTCAACCCCAGATCGGGATTATTGTGAGAAACTATATTGTGTCTAATAGAGCCAATGGTTAAAATCATCCAGTCCCCTAAAAAGCGGACTCGGGTATATTACTTTTCTGTTTTTCTCAGCCGAGTTTGTGTCTGTCGAAAGTGTACCGACTTAGACATCCTTTGCCTGAGGACACACAGGTCTTTTTAAGTTGCAAATAAAACAGTGAACCGTCTAACTCGAAACGGCTATGTAGTTATCCATGCCTTCGCACTTAGACTTGGTGCGACAAAAGTTCAAGTTTACTCCTGGGAACCCGAGAACGAACACTCGGGCTGCAGCAACCACAGGGAATGAGCTTATTGCTTGTCTGTTCTACGCTGCCGAGTATTTCCGTTGATAGAGCCCGGACTGCGTCAAACTATCCGACGACAGATGTCTTCTCAATCGCAACCCACAAAATGAACTGCTTTCCACGAAACGGCTAGGGATTTACCCATACCCCCCCCACTTAGACGGGCTGCGGCACAAATATTCCTACATTTTTTTTTAAATAATTTGACTAAGGTATAATTTTCCTTAGAAACAATTCATATTTTTCTTGAAACCGTATTCTTTGATTTCCCGAATTTTTTTTCATATACCCAACATGTTCTTTTGTTACACTTTTGATTAAAATATCATCCAGATACGCCACTGCGAAGTCGCGATCTGCAAGCATGTTACCCACTGCTTTTGGAAAAATAGATGGTACCAACTGTATACCAAAAAGAAGTCGATTAAACTTATAGAATCATCTGTGCCTATTTATAGTCATTCATTCAGAAAATTCATTTTCAGTCTGAATTTGTAAATATGCTTCAGAGTGATCCAGCTTTGAAAATATTCTTCTAGCGTTCAACTTCCGAAGACTTTTCTCTGGACTTGTTAATGGGTAGTTATGTCTTTCTAAACATTCAATTTCTTTTATATTGTCGAGTAATCCGCGCAAACACGAAGCTTATTTATTCTCTTTATATATACCGCATGTGCAGCCCCTTTCGAATGTTTTTTTTTCTGTTAGACAGACTTGAGAGAATTGGTGTAACTCTTTCATTGACTTGTTCCAATGCTGAGAACAGTACGCTCCGTTATAATTACTGGATTCCAACCTTTTTTTTATTTGAAAATCCGACTTAAATTTTAAAAAAACAACCCAGTTCATTTGACAGAATATCTTGAAGACATTTTTTATAAATAATCCTGAAGATTTTCGATGTGACTTTTTAAATCGGTCGGTTGTCCAATTATGCTTTTCCAATGAACATTTACTGGCAAATTCAAAAGATTAAATAGTTTCATCCAACGCGTCCCGAATGAATTCATAGCACTGTTTATTACATAAGATTTAGTTTTACATGCTTATTACGAAAAAAACATTTCAAATTATTAAAAAAAAAAAAAAAATCATTTTTCACGAGAAATTGTAATCACATCGTTGGAAGTCATTTTTTTAAAAGGCTTTCCAATTTCCTTCTATATAGTTTCACTGATTATTGAAATATCGCTACGGGTGTCCAGTAGCATTTTTGCATCCACGTTATTTATTTTCACATTTACACATTTTCTTGTGACCATATTATCCGTCACAATCCAGTGAGAATTTTTCTTGGTTTTGTTTTGCTGTGTGACTTTATGTGTCCTTGTTTACTACACTTGTAACATTCTGCATTTTCAAATGGATAGTCTTTTCCAAAATATAATTTACCAGATCTGAAACAAGAATGTATTTTCCTTTTTGTACATTTGTCCTTCCTGTGTACCAGTGCCCATTCTCTTTTTCTGATTTTTTTCAGCATCTTTCAGATTTCGCATTGTCTGACAATCATCCACTATCTCTTGAGTGTAATATTTTTTTGTTAAAATTTTCGCTCGTATTCCAGCATTTATTTTAGCTGTTAAACCTTGCACGAAAATTACTGCTTTGAATATATCTGCGGTAATTTCTTTTATTTTAAAACTTTCAGTTTCTTTATTGACGATCCCGTCAGACATGACAACGTTCTCATCCATTTTTTATTGGTTAGATTCAAGCACTTCCAACGAGCATATAAGAAAGAGCCCTTGTCACAATAATATTTTCGCCAGAATACGTACAGTGTCGTCAAGCATATCTTCTCGGAATAAAAGTAATTCCAGTATTTTTCATACACTATCGGACTTACTTCCTTAAACAACAATCTTTTTTTGCCCCATTTTCCTAGACGTTGCTTTCCTGAATATATATTTGTTCATATCTACAAAAATACACAGACATGTCACTCATCCCTCAGGATTGTACGTAAATTCGTATATGGTGTTCTGGTCAGTATCTGGCGAAAGAGACTTTGAAGAATTCGTTTTCTTCAGAATTATATACAGTAACTTCTGTTGGTGCTTTTTGGGTTCTAGCAACTGTTGATTTTTTTGGTTGTTGCCGTGTCTGTTGTTGACTTTCAACTACGGAAGCCAAAGTTGTCGCAAGAATATGTATTAATTTTTTTTCTTTTTATTTTGAACAAACGTGATTGAAATTCTTGTAACTCCAATTAAAACTCGTATGTGTTTCCAAAATCAACGTTACAACTGTCATAAGTCGAATGAGTTCCGAATCCTCGACACAACGGTTACAAAGCCGCTATTCTTTGGCCATTGTTCTAACACACACATGTAACGTACTTAGTATAACGATTCACTCTACGTAATACTTCGGGTGCTTACCGGGATGCTTATGTTGAAGACTGACTCCAAACGGCTATGTATTTACCCATCCCTCCCCACTTAGTCGGGATATGACACATGGTCAGCATCGTCAGTGCGTACATTCGGGACGCTGTCTAAAATTTACGCATTTCCTGCAAACGATGGAAACGAACGCTTTGCTTGTCTGTTCTTCTCAGCCGATTTTTTTTTATCCGTAGAAAAAGCCTGATTCAAAACAACTAGTTATTTACCCAGCGCCTCCACGGGGATGGGGTGTGGCATAAGGTTGTGATTATTGTGGGAAACTCTAGCATGTCCGGCAAATGGTCAAAATTTACCCAGCCCCAGCAAAAGAGAGCTCGAGTACATTACACTCCAGCTTCTCTCCGTAGACAGAGCCCAGAGTGAGTCACCCTCTGCCAGAAAAGTAGTTTTTGTCAGTTGCTGGCCAGGCAGAAAAATGCCCGACTCCAAACGACTAGGTATTTCTCCAGTACCCCTACTGGGATAAAAATATAACGCATGGTCGGGATTATCGTGGGTAACCCAAGCATGTCTACTCGGACCAATGTTCAAAATTTACCCCTCAAAAGCAGGGTACATTATTTTTCTGTGTCGAAACGACGAGGTATCTACCCAGGACTCCTCACTTAGACTGGATGCAACAAAAGGTCAGATTTAACGTGGGGAAACCGCTCGCGAACATTCGGGCAATTAGTCCAAAATTTAACCATTCCCCACAACTGTGGTGAACATGTATTTATCTGGTTTTTTTTTTTGGTTTTTTTTTTAGCCGAGTTTCTGTCTATAGACTGAGCATCAACTGCACCAACATCTGCCGGATGACAGAGGTTTTGTCAGTCAAGAGCCAAAGAGCTAACTGCCTGGTTCTAAACGTCTATGTATTTACACATGCCCACAAAAAGTGAAGAGATTGGACACAACGTCAGATTTAACGTGGGGAACACCAACAAGAACACACGGGCCACTGTTCCAAATTTACCCGTTTCCCACAATAACGGGAAACGGGTATTTTGCTTGTCTGTTTTTCTCAACCGAGTCACTGCCCGAAGACAGAGGTTTTGTCAATTGCAAGCCAAGCAGAAACTGTCTGTGTCACGACGACTCAAAATCTTACCTCTGACCTGGAGCTCTTTTTAGTAAGAGACTTGTTCGTATAGTCACTGGCGTTGGAGGTGTACTATTTACTCCACAATACGAAATACAAGGATCTTGACGCTGATATCTAAAAACTGTGGCACATGAGGGCATCATGAATAATTGTTGTAGTTAGAGCCCTCGGAGTGGTTGGAAAATGTTCCGATAGACTTAGAGAAGCGATCCTTTTAGCACATGCCATATGTAAATACAAAACATTGCACTTAAAAAAACAGTACACACATTTAGAAGAGATTTATTGATGTAAATTATTCTTGATTTTATTTATTGTTGTTTTTATTTTTATTTGTTTACAAAAAATAATCAGTGAAAAACGTCATGAAGCCATTTTTAACCTTAGCTCTCTGGTTGGGACTTGAAAGGAAATGCGTATACTATAAAAATCCAATGAAATCATAACAAGAACTTGTTATATATATATTTGGGCAACAATCTTTCTTTTAAGCATGTTTCTTTTTTATGACAGACATGGTAAATTTAATCATTTTTTTTTTTAGTTAGTTTTTCAACATTAAGTTTGGTGAGATTAAACCACTAATAAATACCCCGTCACATCTAAACTAACAACGACCAATGCAGTGTACAAATTTCACTGCGCAGTACAAGATACTGATTCTTGTCATAAATCAATTACCTATATCGTGATATACTCATCACCGTGAGTAGACAATCTACATGTCAATTAACTAATCAAAGTGCTATAAAATAACATAAAAGCGACACACAGTTTACATGAAACCTTACAAAATTCTGGTCAAAAATACAAATTCTATATAAATCACGATACAGAAACATTTCGCTGTGAGTGAGGCCTTGTATATAAAACATCTCGCTTCGACTATCAACCTCATCTTATTTAACAATGGGAATAGTGTGTTGAAAGTTTCTTAAATAAAAAGACGTTCACTTGAATTGCACTTGAGCTCAACACGCTTGGCTCAGAATAAACGCCTCTCTTATATATAAAAAAAAAAAAAGAGAGAAAAGTACAACTTAAAATTACAACTTGAAGAGGAATTAACAACTGCTAAGATAAACCACCTTGAAAATGGCTAAAGCCACCGCCGAAAGCGCCTGAGACAATGGACAATATAAACTGGAAACTATAAGAATGCTCCAAAAAACTAAATAAAATAATTCAATTTTTCTCGTCTGTCATATTCAGCGAAATGGATACATTAATTTCACCCCAAAGTAATGCCTCTAAGACTGGAGTAGAGGGGGAGAAAATAAGAAATCTATAGGGAGGAGAAACGACAATAAAAAACAAAAAAAGAAGTTTGCGACTGACGTTACATTTAAATTTTGGATGGTTGTAGATGGCAGGAAAGATAAAAAAAAATCTTAAAATAAAAAAAAAGAAACGACTAGACTTTACTTGCGGCTACATTTACCTATTTCAACATAAAACGATGAGATCGAGTTACCAGAACAGGATCAACAACATAACAGACGCTTCTTTGGATTTTGTCGAGAATCCCTATATATATATATATATATATATATATATATATATATATATATATATAGCTAAAGCAGCGGACCAGATAAATTGCATGATATTCAATATGCGGACGAATGGTAGATTTATAAAAATGCAAGTACACAAATATGGAATCTTGTAGTATTTATAAGAGTCATTTTACAAATAAGAATGATAGTATAGTTACAACAATTAATGTAAAATATGAGACAGCTATTAAATTTCAGGGCAGAAAATTGATCGTCGTCGTTAGAAATACGAATATGTGGCAGGTAGCCATATTGTATATAAAAGTATGCTTATTGTTTTTGTTGAAATGGAAATGTGTATCCGGAATGGTGCAATAGGAACAAGTAGTAAATTGGTAATCTATTTTTCCCGCTATTTCTATTCATGGAGTAAAGAAGTTAATAAGCATCGTCACGATATACAAGATAAATATGTCTGAGAGGGAGACGTCGGAAAACTCGAAACAAATTAAGAACGAAATCGTTTTTTTTTTGTTTTTTTTTATGCGCTTCTGACCAAACTCGCATAAAATCGATTACAAATTCATTTTACAGAAATGTTCTTTCCAAAGTACGTACAATCGAATAAATATATTCTGGCGGTTCTGAATAGTCAAATTACGAAACTTTATCAATTAAGTAATGACTGGGAGTGGAGCTTACCGCCACATCACGTTGAAACAACCACCCACGCACAATTACCGAAGTTAAGCAACATTGACCATGATTAGTTATTATATAGGTGACCACTTGATAATACCACGTGCAGTAAGTTACGATGTGCGAGTCATGTGATCGATAGCGGTTCGGAATGCGAAATCGGAAAGCCAAGTTCGAATTCCAATCGAGTTCGTTACTTTCACATACGCGCAGTTACATCTGGCAAAGATATGAATCCATCTCTGCCCCTCTCCATCTATGGGTTAAATAGCAGCTCATGCTGGATTCTATAGCCTTGGTTAGCAAACTGTCTATCGCGGCAAGTAATGGTAGCCCGCAGTATGAATGGAATCTGATAAGAAAATCTCGAATCGAAAAAGAGATAACATCGTCCAATCGTGCATCATGCGTGGTACTTAAGGAAGGAAGGGATTTTTGGTAAGGTGTTTAAATATTTAATTAATATTCATACACAAAAGATTATTATTTTTGATAGGATGAAAAAAAAAAGCTTGTCATTCTCTCAATCTCTATTTTTCTTTAATATTCACTTTCTTTCCAAGGGGTGAGTTGTTGTAAAATCTCAATAACTACTTGAAAGTGCTTCAATATGAAACTCTTTCCTCATTATTACGCCTCGCTTTTCCTGTAGTCTTCGTTTTGCTATTCATTTATTCGAATTCATTAAATGATGTACTCGACGTTTTCTTTCCTTCACTTGCCTTCTTCATATTAAAATCTCCAAGCAATTTTTCTTCATTATTTTTCCGCAAAATACTGTTTTTCTAATTGTACAGCATATCACTGGACGAAGGTTATTTTCCTTAGAAATATAATACAACCAGCTATTTCTTTAATTTATTGTATTTCAAACTAATGTATAAACATGCTTTTTATATAAGTAACTGTACACAGATGCGTAATAACTAAATATACTTAGAAAACAGACAAAACTGATTTAATCCCATTTATCAATTTTAAAACAGTCTTTTTGAATGCAAGTTTCAGATTTTAAAACTTTGAAATTGTTTTGGTATTTTATAGTGTACCAATAATGCTATCAGTAGTTCTTTTAGCCTAAAACTTCAAAACAGAACATATTGTAATTGAGATTCGTACAAGAAGGCTATCATCATGGAAAGAGGTAAAGAATTACAAATTATCAAAAAGAACTGATTGTTAAATTCTGGAAAGAAGGTAAAAGTTCCAGGAAAATCTCAGACAACCTGAATAGTCCATGTACTACCATAAGTTTATTCATTGCAATCCTTAAAAAGAAAGATTAAAACAGTTGAAAAATCAAAGAACACCACATGCTCCCCGGAAGATTTCTACAAGATCTCCCAGGAAATCAATGCGTCAAATTAAGCAAAATCGAAGTTATAGGATTATTTGCTTTTCTCAGGAATCTGTGTCACTAAATGGACAATAGACATTGACATTCATAGGAACAATCTAAAGTCACGCTTCCCTCGGATAACACCACTGCTATTGAAAAGACACGGTGATGTCAGGTTGAAATTCTTTTGTGTACATAAGGATAAGGAAAAACTCGTATGAGAAAGTATTCTGGACAGTCGAAAGCAAACTTGAACGTAATTCTAGAAATCATGTATGGAAGAAACGTGGCGATGCCTTCAACCAAAATAACCTATTTCCAACAGTTAAATTTATTGGTGGCACTATCATACTTTGGGGATATATTTCTGCAAAAGTTACAGGCAACATATCAGTAATAGATGGTAGAATGAATAGAGCAGCATATCAAAATATTTTGGGAGCTAATTTGACGGTTTCGGTTGAAAATCTTGAACTTCCTAATAATTGTCCTAGGCACATTTCAAAATCTACAAAGAAGGGAATAACTGCTATTCTACAAACTGTTAAATGAATATCATGTATTATTTTTGGATAAAAGGGATTTATTTTTATGGAATCAATTTTTACTTTTATTATGCAGAATTAGTTATGCATATGTGTACAGTTAATTATATGAAGAGTATGTTTACTCATCAGTTGTAAATAAAATAAATTATGAATTAGTAAGTGCACAGGTATTAATTCCCCCACGATATATATTTATATATAAAGAATTAAGGGATTTAATTTTTCATTCCACATATTTTTATTATTTTAAACCCTGTTTATAATGAATACCTGTATTTGAGTATAGGCTCAGGTTTATTTTAAAATAAACTTTGAAATAAAACAGAGCGCCTACTCAGATAAGGATATCCCCTAAAAATAAAGTTTAAATAATAAATTTAACAGTGTCTGTCTATATTTCTGAAATGAGGTATTATGTTCATTATTTACGTTATTCGGGCTATTGTCCTCATCTTTGTCGCCATATTTTTTTATTACAACGTTTCGACTTTTGTACGCTCCGGCCTTCTTCAGGTTGTTAGAATGTCGAACTGAACCCTTTATTTCGCTCACTGGGGTAGACTGTTCTAGTTCCATGTGACATATTTTAATGAATGTCAGTTATCATTTATCTCCTGTTAATTACCCTCTGAAAGTTCTCCACTGTCTTAGCCGGGCATTGAACTCACACTCTTTGGGTCTCGTCACTGGATATGACTAAAGCCTTTATCAACAGTGTCATGTGTCCTTGAGCAACTAGAACCCAGTGAACGAAATAAATGGTTTAGTTCGACATTCCAGTCAGCTGAAGAAGACCGGAGCGTACAGCGGCCGAAACGTTGTAATGAAAAATATGGGTCCTGTCACTGGCTCTGACTAAAGCCTTCATCCACTGTGCCATGAGCCCTTGAAGAACTAGAACAGTCTACCCCAGTGAACGAAATAAAAGGTTCAGTTCGACATTCCAACCACCTGAAGAAGACCGGAGCGTACAACGGCCGAAACGTTGTAATGAAAAATATGCCGACAAAGATGAGGTCAATAGTCCGAATAATGTAAATAAATTTAAGTTTATGAAATGAATGCCTATGCGCGCATGCATATATATATATATATATATATATATATATATATATATATATATATATAAAAACAAGCCTTAAAAATATTTGAATTATTTTATTATATATTAGCATAACTATATACTGAGAAAATAAGTTTCCGGATGTTTTATAATAGTTCTTTTCTCTTGGGTCCTACGATACAATCAGCCGAATAATAACGGTATTCGTTCGATCACTACGTTAAAAAGCGTCCAAAGCCGTCAGTCCTTATATGTGGGATCTCTTGGCGAAACCGTGAGCAATAAACAACCTCGCACAATTCGAAATGTATTTCGTATTTGAATAAAACAGAAAGGGTTAATAGACCGTAAAAAATAAATAAATTATCTTGGGCAGGATGATACTTCTATTGTCTTTCCCGGTAATATTTTCAACAAATCAGAACAGGTTCTTAATATTGGTTGCACAGGCTATAAATGTTCAGCGTGATTACCTGACCCCGAATATTTAAACCAATCGCAATACAACTTGCACTGTGCTACGGGTTTCTTTTTTTATCAGCATGTTTAGGATATTTGATGCCCCATGTTTCTGATTATGGGCCGAAAATTCTCATGTTAGTCTATTTTATGTTTTATTATTACATTTGTTTTAATAATATTGCTATCTGATTTCAAATTTAATTAATTTTCAATTTGTTCCTTTTAATGTCATGTACTTAAAGAATGTAAGCGATCCTGGCTCTCTTATAAATTAATTTTCTTTGTTTTTATTTTAATCACCTCAAGAAAGGCGATAAACTAAGACGCAAAGGGTAACTGAGCATGAAAGAAACTAAAAGAAAAATCAGAGCGAGAGAGAGACAGGACATTAAAAGAGCAAGGTTCAAGGTAATAAAAGACGGCGAATGATGTTGAATATAAATTTTGGCAGATTCCAGTTGACAGTATGGCAAGAACGAGAAGGATATTTCCTCATCAGAAAAATGCGAAATCCCTGGAATAAAAAGTACGCTTACATCTATCAATTTCAGATGTAAAATGCTGAGATCTAGATGAAAATTTAATACTGCGCTTAAATTGTTGAAATCGATGTTATGAAGAGGAAAATACATCATAAAAACTAATAGGAAAATATTTATGGAAAAAGGCATAGAGAAGCTACGGTACGTGTGTGTGTGGGGGGTGAATGTCACTCAAGTGGTAACTCCAGGTCTTATGACTTTGCATAGACTTCTTTGATCCAGAACAGAATTACCATACCAGATATGACAGCAATATTTAATGGACAAATGAATGCTTAATTTATGAACGGGCTAGAAGGTAGCGTAAAAAATTGGTCTAATGACACTTAGATTTCCTTGTAGCTGACCCAGCAATTGATACAATATTTCCCTTCATGATAGCTGAAAATGTTTAACTTAGAATGCAAAATGAATTACTCTCCTGAAGGAGGTTAGCATCAGCCACCCGAAAACGTTCTCTCGGGCAATTAATCGAAAGAAATTTCGTATTGGTGTCGTTCAAATAGAATAAAAAAATATATTTTTTGCCCTAGTTAACAACAGATTTAAAGTCATTTTCAAGGATTGATCATTCAATACAGTTTTTCTAATGAAAGTTCAGCGTCTCGAACCCTGACAAGCAGCCTTCGACATATCTGAAACAAGATTCCGCGTTTCGCCATTCTTACCTAAGGCTTAAATTATTTCTGCAATAACCGTCATTACATCACATGCTAATACAGAGAAGCGAAAGCCATTCCAGATTTCTGGTAAAAAAGAAAAAAAAACTATGCGAACTGAGACGCTTCACCAATTTGGAGTTGATGAGGGCGTCTAGTAATTTGCTAAAAAACAGACGATAGAAGACTAATAAGTCGATAGATCGAAATAAGAAATGGTTCGAGAGATTTCTTAAAAACAAGAGCAACAGAAGAGGATTCTCAACAATCTTCAAAGCTAAAATCAGAAAGGCATCTATTATTGCAATAATTCTAGAGTACAGGGACACATTACATAAGAACAAGGATACCATTGCGTCCGTATGTTTGTCTCTGTAATCGAAAGAAGTTTTTGAAATAAACCTATTCCAACATATCGGATAATTTACTCCATAGGTAGATAAATACACAGAGACCGGGTGTAACAGCTAAATTTTCCAATTGTTAGATTAAGCTGTGAAACGTTGTATCTTACTGGAATTCTAAGATGGTTTTATAACACTATTGAATTCTACTTTGAACAATAAGAATGTATTTAGGTCTGATTTGGAAGGACGATACCTTTTGTTGATGTGACTTCCTTATCCAGTTTTCTTAACTACTACTCCCTCTTTTTAAATTATTCACCTTTGGCTTCTGTCTTCATAGTTCATTCTAGAACCATCAAGACAGAGTATGAATGTTGGTAAAATTACTGAAGGCCTCGATGATATTTTTTCTCTCACCATTGTTAAATTAGGAAGATATAGCGTGGCTTACACAAAATGATTTTAACCTGTTTTCATTCTAGCTGAATAGCTCAAATCTTTATGCAAAAAAAAAAAAAAAAATTTTTTTTTTTAGATCATAAACATTTTATGGGATGGACAATTATCACATGGTGTTACACGATTTAGACAGTTTCGCTGTTACTACATATATATATATATATAAGCAAGCAAACATCTGCGTACACAATTATACAAGACTAAGACAATTACATGCATGCATATTTCTTGTTAATTATCAATAAATTATTAAGTTAATTAAAGCCCTCCCTTACTGATAATCGGTGTGTTTTCGAAACGTTGAAATCTGTTGAAAGATAATACGGTTTTAATGACTGTGGTCGGTCTCCTCCATTGTCTACCTTTTTCTTTATGAAACTGATATCAGATTTAAAAACAAAATCTAATAGATTTTAGGAATTTTGTGACGTGGTATTTTTTTCTGTTAATAAATATTGAACAATAAAAGATATATTCTTGAAACTAATACACACAACGATGGACACTTCGAGGTGGGGTAATGGTTAGAAAGCTTGGCTCGCTAGCCCAATTACAACTGAGTAGTGAGTTCGATCCTCACTGGGTGCCCCCTAATTTCGGCCTTGTGCCACATCTAAGCTACGCTTAGAAAATCACTAACACACACAACGATGGGGTATGAATTGACTTTTCATTTGGTTAAAATACTTCGACCTGAACTTTTCAACAGCGCCTCCCTGCATAAATAATTGTATTCAAATTCACAAAGTATGAGGATAAATAGATACGGTTATTATAGTTAACACATTTTTAAAATAATGAAACGTTTAAATCGGGAAAAAATCATCATCCAATTCCTATAAAAAGAGATATAATGCTTGAAATGGTTTGTTTAATATCACATCGGATTGATACGATTAGTTGGAAGTCAATCTATTAATAAGACGCTGATAAAGGTTGGATTGATTATGGAATTTTTTTTTACAAAAATTTATTAACATATCTTGAATTATTGTGCATAATGATATTTTTCTGATTTCAGAGAAAGTTATGAATATTGAATACAAAAATAAATAAAGCTGATATAGAAATTATGTTTTATTTATTTCAAACGTGTTTGTATGAGGAAAGCAATGCGATAATTTTTCATATCAAGGTGCAGATGCATTTAAATACTTGACCAAAAAATATCAGCACCTGAACACAGTTAAAATGGTCGAGATTCGTTCTGTTTTCTCTGTAGTGAGATCATATTCCGTAATTTTGTCAATGTGTTTTCTAAGCAAATAATCAAAAGTACTTTGGTTAGTCGGATTCACATGTATTGTCATGGTGATTTTCTAAGCGTAGCTTAGTTAGGGCACAAGGCCGAAAGTATGGGACAACGAGTGTGGATCTAAATCTCTAATCAGTCGTAATTGTTCTAACGAGACTGCGTATATCGTAGGACCACTAATACTTGTTTGTACACTAATTGGAATTCTTATGCCTATAAGACTATAGGTAATTTTATCTCTACTTTGGTCCCCCGTGTTTTGATTCTATCTTCCCTTTGTCATTTGGAGGGGGAATTGGTGAACACTCACAATAATTTATTAACGGTTATCCAGAATATGCTGTTGAATGGACGGTGTAACTTAAGGTTAGGTGTTTTAAGTTACCCATGTTTTGGGGACTTATCTTTGTCCAATTTATTGAAAACGAGGACGGCTGGATATGAGTAGTCATACATTTGCCAACAGTGTGTCGGTGTCTGTGATTTTTAGCTTTTTTCTACCGTAAATTTACTTGTTGCGTTTGATATTTCGATTTTCCCATCTTTTGCAAAATGTGGTTTGCTTTACGTACAAAGCAGTTCTGTTATTCAGCAAGTGAAATGTCAGTTCGGGGCTGATTAATTGGGCCGCACAAATTTGCGGTTGGAGATCCGGATTATACAGCATATAGCTACTGATATAAGACATAGTGTAGTCAGTGACAGTAGTCGCTTGATTCAGTTATCGATTTGACTACATTTCTGAACAACAGAGTTTGCGATTTGAAATATTCCGACGAAGGTTTTAGGGTGCTAACCAAAGCTCAGTGGGATAAACATTTACATCTTTCCGAAGATGTTCATATCGAACTTCATCGACAGACTTTTTGCAGGCAGTAGAACTTTCTTCGTGCTCTGTCTCATGGGTGGGTCGCGAGTGAAAATATTTTTTCTTGTTCAGTTCTCACTAGAAGCTTAGTTACATCGATATATTGTTTTACTAATAAACGTATTTTAGTCGTTGCACCTTCCTTACCCCACCCCATTCTCTTTTTCAGTTCGTGATTTGTAATTTTTGTTGTATGTTTGGTCGTTTTTTTTGTTTTTTTTTTGTTATTTGTTATTTTTTTTTTTTATAACGAGATTTTTTGAAGAACTGTTCGACGAAAAGAAATTCCTTTTGAAGAATTTGCGCCGTCATTTTGAAAATAATATATGAATTATGTGGTATAAAAATGTGTTTTATATATATATATATATATATATATATATATGCATACATATATATATATATATACATATATATGCATATATATATATATATATGTAAGTATGTATATTTATATGTATATATATACAGGAATATTTATGTGTGGATGAGACCAGTCAAGATAGTGAGGTGATTGTTAGACACTGCTGTTAGGATAGACGGTCTGTGTGAAAACGTTGCCAAAAGAACCCAAAGGAAGAGATAAACAAAGTTAATACTGACACATTGTAGTCCCACCATCAAAAAGCCCAAAGCTGTCCGAGATTTCATCACACCTGCAATAGTGACGAGATACAGTTGAGCGAAATAATAAGCACCTAAGATTCAGAAATTCTACTGACAAATGAGTAAGAACAGAAATATATAGTTAGAAACAAAGACTCGTCTGTTGAACTGCGATGTAACATACATTATCCTATATGGCATTGAATGCAGAGGAGTATTGAAACCATGATCTCGCTCTACCGACCATTGCTAAGGACATATATGACGGAAAATATGAGCACAAAGTCAGTCTTGAATAAAATAGAAAAATTACTCGAATAAGAAAAGTAAAGCTAAATTTTGTGGCACATATAATGGGTCACCTCAAGGTGGTGTAATTGCTAGCAAGCTTGTCTCGCTAAAACAATTATGACTGAGTAGTGAATTCGATGCTCTCTTGGTGTCCCATACTTTCGTCCTTGTGCCATATCTGAGCTACGCTTGGGAAATCACTATAATGAGAGAAGATATCCTAGAGCAGCGCTTCTTAAATTATAGGTCGCAACCCCAAATCGAGCCACGAAGCGAAATGCTGGGTTTGCGACGATCAAATTCAAACACATGAACTACAGTTTATATATTATTTCACAAACGCACAATATTTAACGCGATACACCACGATAATAAAGCGCGCGTGCAGCGACAAATTACGTATTTTCAGTGTAGTTGGTTAATACCGGGGGTCACGAGAAACTTGTGATGACAGATAGGGGCCTGAATGAAAAAAAGCGCTGACCTAGAGTATCGAACACTCACAATACATACTGACGAAAAGAGATGAAGCTGTAAAGGGTAACAGACCTACACATCGAGCTTGCATGAATATATGAAAAGGGAAAAATGGGAGCAGGAGGACATGTACTCTAGTATCGAGCATCTTTACTTAGAAAATGAGAATCAACATCACGGAAAAAGTCAGAGATTAACTATCAGACATAGTTAAATACCTGCATTTCTTGGATGAACTATTATTATTTACACTACTTATATTCTGACTATTGTCTTCATTTTTGTTGTTAAAACGTTTCGGGTGTTACACCCACCAGCTTTCATCAGGTGTATATAAATCTGGGTAACAATGGCCTAGAGGTTTAAATCATTGTTTCGTGAATTTGATGACTTAGTAATTCTGAGTGGACCGGGTAGTTTGTATTTGGAAACATTGCGGGCAATTATCGAGCAGTGTTAAAAATAGAAACTAGACTATATATCCCTGAATAAGGGTAGTGGAACAAGAACAATCTCCTTCTGTAGATGAAATAAAGTGCCCCGTTCAGAATTCCCTGTAGGTTGCCCAGACCGATATCAACCTGATAAATGCCGGAGTATGCAGCAACGGAAAGGTTTTTGGATAACAACAACAAATATGAAGGCAATAGTCTGAATATAGTGAAAATACATCTCACTAGCGCATTCATTTTCCTAAATATCGTTAGTGACGATAGCGAGTGAGGGTGAAATTCACTACACCAGCTTTAGTCAGTGAGATTTTTATGCAAGAGATTTCTCTAAAGCAGAGCGTATGGAAATTATGAAATTTACCGTTTCAGTAACATGAAAATAACAGAACAGAATGGGTCTTATAGCCTTGGGTTGACAAAGTCTTATCGCCTTGGGTTGAAATCGGTCTAAATTGAAAATCTTGGCGCCTAGTGTACGGACCTAGGGCGACCCGCACAATTATGCATGGATTTCAACTGTCGGTAAAGAAATTGAATAGATGGGCGTGGCCAAGTTATCTGAAAGTGCACTGAGAGAATCACAACGAAAAGAAATAAAGTCTGTCTCTTCTATCCTCAACCACCCGCAATTACTGACGCACTCAAATGTCTGATGATGATAATGATGATATAGGAAACATTCGATATTTTTTGACTTAACAGCTTGATTTTAATTTGATTATTTTTTTCGGGAAATTATTCTTCTTAAGTCCATTGTTAGCGGTCATTCTCATACTGATGAGAGTTACCTTCCAAAGCATTTCTTTAAGATAGCGTGAAATGTTAACATATTCAATAAATCGTGCCTAGTGACATGTTTTCTATTCGAAGCTGTCAGCCATATGACGTTGAAACAACGGTTCTCTTAAGATCACCGAAGTTAAGCAACTTCGATCTCGTTCAGTACCTAAAAGGGGTGAACCTAGGTTCTATAATCTTGGATGTTCGGGCAGGTGTAATGTATAACGTCTCATGATTAGAAATCGGAGAGTCGAGTTCACATTCCAGTGGGGACCGTAATATTTACTTATGTGCAAATAACCTTGGGAGACATATCAATTCACCTCTTCTCCACCCCATCTCAGTAAATTGTTATCTCCAAAAATTCTTATTAAGTAAAGATATCTTCTGGCTTTAAACACCCGCAAAAGGTTGATAAGCAGTAAAAAAAAAAAAAAAATGAATCAGCCAATAAATTCTGCTAATCGAATCTTCAGGTTGTGTTATTGAGTAAGATTCTTTGTGATTTCATAGCGCCAAACTAGTGGCACTGATGAATTTTTTCTTTAAGTCCTGAAACCATTTTATCTGAGAAAAACCGATGACAGTTTAGATATTCCTGACAGAATTGAAAAGTAATGCATGGAATCCATATCAGAGTCACGATCTGACGTGACCATTTGATGGTTCGAGTTTTCAGGTTGCTATTTGTGTTTTGTGGCATCTTATAGTGTTGGACAAAAGGACAACTAGCGCAGCCTCTGTTCAATTCCCTATGTGAAACGAAGACGGAAATAAACACAAAGACAATCAATAATCAAATGATAAAAAGGTTTCCTGAATCGGAGGATCCGTGCATCTTTCCGGCTAATAAATTTATCATTTGAAAATAAATATTTAATATTTTCCAACCAACAGGTCGCGTTCCTGCTGACAATAAAATAAAAATAAAAAAACATGCTTCGTGATACTTTTAAAGAATATTTATATAATGACTAGATAGGGAGGGATAAACGCAGCATCAATTCACGACGGCGGCTTTGTAGGATTCCCTTACTCCTTCATCTGGCTCCTCACCAAGCTACTTGACACTTACACTTTAAATCTCACCTTCTCTATTGCCTTTCTTTTTCACACATACATGCGACGATATCACATTTCTTTTCATCTTAACAAACAACTACAAACAAGGAACTTTAACAAAAGACTTAACAGTCATACACGCTGAGAAAAAATAGTTTTAATAATACGAAAACAAAAATTATTTATATTTTTATATTAAAGAAGACTTTTTGCTTTGTTGTGGGCCGGTTCAAATCCGCAACACATATGCTAAATTTTATATAAACGGCTACTTAAAATGTGGTAATTGAAATGATTTGTATACTAGATACAATGTGTGTCATGTTTTCTCATTTATCTTGAATAAACCAAACGGAAGATAAAAAAGACAATTTTCCTCACCAGAATCTATGTTACATATTTATAAGTCTACCATGCGTCCATACTTACACTTTTGCTGAAAGATATTGTCGATGCTCGTGATATACATTTTTTTTCTTATAAAATCCAACGATTCTGCAATATCATTTGTCTTGACATGGCGTCTCGGTTTCAGTAAAAATCCCACGGATGTAAGTGCCTTTTCTATAAATAATCGCATGTTCGCAATAATTTTCCTATTTGTACCTATACTTTATGAATTTAAACGCAGTGCTAGATTGGCAACATGTCATCATCAGTTTAGTGTTGAATTGGCGAGAGGTAAGCGTAAGTTCTATGCTAGCATTTTCTTGTGACTCACTTCCAGCTTGTAGAACTCTCTTCCGGCTCCTTGCTTTCCAGCCAACTTTGCAATGCCAAGCGTTGGCTTCCTGAAAAGTACAACTAGCGTTCTATTTTTCTTACCCCTTAGTAATGTTGCTGTTTTCTAATCCTTCCTCCCTCTCTCTATATATTAATGGCTTTACTGTGTTATTTGGGATCAATTATATATATATATATATATATATATATATATAAAGTTGTATGGATATGAGTTTGTGACCCTGCGAATTTTTCTGATGTTCGCAAAAGCGTGAAACCGAGTCAAGAAACTCATATCCATACAACTGAACATGTTAATTATCACTAATATTGAGCGCTTTCCACTAAGTACTGCACATACAAATTAATATATAAAGTTAACTTTGAACATCATTTGAATTCAATCCCAATTAAGTGATATCTCATTATTTGTTGGTCAATATATTGTACCACAGCACTAATTAAAGCACATAGTTGCCTTTATTGATACAAGTATTAATCAAATTATTATTTTGATTATTCGTACAGCTATCTTCCTTAATGTTACGTACTGTGCTATGTTGTTATAAATGTCTGTGGATTGTACACATTTTTCCGCAAATTCTGCCTACGGTCATGTGGGCGTAAGAGTTTCAATGTTCAGCGGTCAGTGATATACGTAGTATTTTCGTCAACAGCCAGAAAACGAGGGACAGGATAAGCGACGTGCTTCCAGCAGAAGAGTCTGCGGCCTCCACTTCAACCAATGACCAAAAATCGATAGTCTGCTTTCTGATTGATTCACTTTGATTTAATTGGGCTATTATTCTTGTTCTTCACTTGATGATTGGCTTGAATGCTTACGACTTGTTCCAATTTGAAGGCTGGAGAGAAGAAGAAGAAGAAGAAGAAGAAGCAGTGAAAGGATGTTAGCTTGCACGAAACTCAAATATTATGGCTCACATGCTTAATCTACTATGACGATCTTCCTTCCTCTCCCATTGTGCGCCCCTATCTGTCTACTTACCAACCGATCATAAAAGCCTGCCTGCTCGTTTGTCTGTCTTAAGCAACAGTGCGCACTCCCGTTCCACCATGTATAACTGTATGAGAAGACAGTTGGTTTGGACTAAATTGGTTCATGTAATGTAAGGGGAGTAGTTTGTTTGTAAGTAGACATAAATGGTAAAAACAAAATGAAAAAAAAAAAAGCAATATATCGAAATGAAGTAAGGAAAGATATTCAAAAAGAGAACAAGAATAAAATGAACGCAGTGGAGGAAACTATTTCAGAGTCTGTACGGAAGTTAACAAGATACCGAAAGAAAAGACGGAGCAAAAGAGATGACGAAAGATCAGAACGGAATGAATAATTATAGACGAAAGACAATGGAAAATAAATCTCTGAAATAAGAAATAGGTGAATGGAAGAAGAATTCAAGATATTATGAGAAAGGCGATAGGAAAGAAGGAAGAGGAAAAAAGCAAGAAGAAAGGAAATAAAAAAGAAAGAAAGTAGAAAAAAGAAGTAAAAAAAGAAGTAAAAAAAAGAAGGACAGTAAAAAAAAAGTAAAAAAGAAGGAAAGTAAAAAAAAAGGAAAGTAAAAAAGAAGGAAAGTAAAAAGAAAGAAGTAAAAAGAAAGAAGTAAAGTAAAAGAAAGAAGAAAAGTAAAAGAAAGAAGAAAAGTAAAAGAAAGAAGAAAAGTAAAAGAAAGAAGAAAAGTAAAAGAAAGAAGAAAAGTAAAAGAAAGAAGAAAAGTAAAAGAAAGAAGAAAAGTAAAAGAAAGAAAAGAAAAAAGTAAAAAAAAAGAAAAAAAAAAGAAGAAAGAAAATAAGATAAAAAAAAAAGAAGAAAAGTAAAAAAAAAGAAGTAAAAATAAGAAGTAAAAATAAGAAGTAAAAATAAGAAGTAGAAAAAAGAAGAAAAGTAGAAAAAAGAAGGAAAGTAGAAAGAAATCAAAGTTGAAAAAAGAAAGAAAAAGAAAAAGGTGAATGAATTCGGAGAAAGACAATAGAAAAATAATCTTTGATGAAAGAATGAAGAAAATTCTGTGATAGAATGGTAGATTAATTGAATGCATTACAAGAAAGGATAATCGTGGATAGAAGAATTAATGATATTTCAAGGTAGTAAAAAAAAAATGCAATATTCCGAAATGGCGGATGAAAAAAAGCATTATACAAGAAGATAAATTGAAAAACGAAAGAAATTCAGATAAAAAATTTTAATGAATAGATTTTAATAAGCAAAGAAAAACCGAATAAGACAGGATCAGGAATGAAAAGAATAGAATAAAAACATGATGGGAAAAAAGGAAACAGAAAGCAACGTCTGCAACAATAGTGACTGATCAATATGATAATGAAACTCGAGATGGAAACATGTCTGTTAAAGAAAAGAGAATGCAAGAGTCAGAATCACTAATTACAATGTTATCTGTTGCTAAATTAATCTGAGACCAATCATTTTCTAAACCAACTCATTAACTGCCTCCAGTTGTTTTTTTTTCTGTCTTATTTCACTGTGCGCCACTTCATGGATAACTCCTAAGCGACATCACATGTAAGCCTGATAGGACATTGTAGTGAGGTCGATTCTCCTGGAAGCCTTACATTTGCGGCGAAATGATCAAATAAAGAAATTATCCTATATTATAAGAGAGAGGAGATGCCCATAACAGTGAGTAGGATGCTGAACTGCTATTTAATATCTGTTCTCAGATACCACAGTGAATGCTGGTCAATCCTCTTGCAGATCAGACTTTGAGAACTTTTTTTGACATGTTTCTAACAATGAATGCAGAGAATACGACGGACAGCATATTTTGTCGATGTGACAGGGCGATTAAAAAGACATTTAAACCGGGTGGGGCAGAAATACCTTTTACGTATTGGTAAGAAATTAGTGGCAACAGATTCTTCTTCGATCTAATATCTTGCCATTATGTGGGAAGTATTTCTGCCGCACCTTGTATTACAGTCAGATTAAATCTCTGGGACAAATACGAGGGGGAATTTCATTTTTTACGACTTATCGACATTTTTTTTAGGTTATTTAAAACCCTAACATTTTCGATTGTAAGAAAAACTATTTTTTTTTGTTTCGTGAGGAGTGAGTATTGCATAAAGCTTTTTGAGAAAAGCAATGATTTTTTTTTCAGATACGTTCTACTGTTTAATCCATAACTTGCGGAAGGAGATGGATTCATACTATTTCTAATGGTATTTGTGCGTAATTGTATGTAACGAACCCGACTACTATTCGAGCTCATCTCTCATTTTTTTTAATTCAAAGCCGATTTCCATTGCAGAACGCGTACATCCCGATTGCAGAGAAAGAAAATCAAGCAACATTCACACGGCATATTATAACAGAAATAAAAAGTGAGTCACCTTATTAAAGCGTTTGAGTAAATAGATGGAAAAAAAAAAAGTTACAAGATGTATAGTAAAAGCTCAGAAGTTACTTAGAGCAATAAACTGCAGGATGTTTTGTAGAGCTATGGACATCCTGAGTATAAAAATGTAGATTGCCGAAAATAAAATGAAGTAGTCTAAAAAAAAAAAAAATAAAATAAAATAAATAAATGATATGGTATTATTTTTTCTCATATTTTATATTTTCCCTACCATAAGATTTTGATCTTTTGGTCTGTGTTTCATGCTTCCACTTTAATATGTATAATTTTCTTTCTTTTTAATACGCTCACTCCAAGCAATGCGATATTGGCACTAAGAAATGACTTCTATGATAGAGAATTAGAAGACTTTGGCGTGAAATAAGGACAATAAAAGAATGATTAAGGAAGACAAAAGATGGCGATTGGCGTTGCATTTCAGTTCGCAGGAAAGCAAGAAACCGGAATAGTGTACCACAGGACAGAAGAGAAAACTAAAGGAAACTATTCGAGAGGGAAAACTAAAGGAAACTATTCGAGAGGGAAAACTAAAGGAAACTATTCGAGAGGGAAAACTAAAGGAAACTATTCGAGAGGGAAAACTAAAGGAAACTATTCGAGAGGGAAAACTAAAGGAAACTATTCGAGAGCGAAAACTAAAGGAAACTATTCGAGAGCGAAAACTAAAGGAAACTATTCGAGAGCGAAAACTAAAGGAAACTATTCGAGAGCGAAAACTAAAGGAAACTATTCGAGAGCGAAAACTAAAGGAAAACTATTCGAGAAAACGAAAACGAAAACTAAAAAACTATTCGAGAGCGAAAACTAAAGGAAACTATTCGAGAGCGAAAACTAAAGGAAACTATTTGAGAGGGAAAACTAAAGGAAACTATTCGAGAGCGAAAACTAAAGGAAACTATACGAAAAGGAAAAAATGGAAACTATACGAAAAGGAAAAAAAACTATTCGAAAAGGAAAAAAAGGAAATTATTCGGACAGAAAAAGGAAACTGTTCGAACAGATAAAGGAAATTATTATAACAGAAATTCCGTTGATATCTAGTTATTTCAACAGGGAAACAGTGAGCGCTTGTGGTATGATTACATTTCTGGAGCCAAGGTTTCAAGGAAGATAGCTCATCATGAAAATATTGATGGAGAAGGCAATCAGAAGCCACATCACGGCTGAGGAAACGTCACTGAAGTCGAGATAACAGCGTTTGTTTCCTTTCGTTCTCAATATATTTTTCTTTAGCTGATTACTATTTTTAAAAAGTAACGCATGCCAACAGCATAAAATGTCCACGAGCATATTAGACACACAAACGTTTCACTTTTGGCCTATTCAGGAAAATAAAAACCTTTACAGTTTAAAAACATGGTGTTTAAAGCAGGCATGGATTTTTTTACGAGCAGCGGACATGATCTATAGCTGAACACAAAGCGAACCTTACTTCTAAAAATATTCAAGGTAATTTTTCGGAGACGGTACCTCAGATATTTTCCTAGAGAAGTCCATAGGCGTAAGAATGTACCTTAGAAATGGTAGGAAAGTTTTATGGTTTAGGAAATAATTTTTATAATTAAAAAAAAAATGCATTCTTACTGTAACAGTATTGCTGATGATAGTGATTAGCATATGCCGTTGCGTATAATTTATTTCTAATTAATTCATTTGAAAATAAAAACATTTGAGACAAAAATTAATGAACTTCCTTAGTAAAATATGACACTGATCTAAAATGCTGACAACGTTACTTTCCCCGAAATGTTACACAATTCAAGAAACATTGTACATAATCATTGTTTATGTATGAGAGTGAACAAGTGAGGACGAAACAAAATAACATTTTAGGAAACTTTATTTTCTTTATTAATTTAAGCATACCATTCTGAAAAACCGTGAATTATTTAAAGCAAGCTAACATGACATTGTAAAATATGGCAAAAACCGTCTAGTATAGCAGTAACATTGCTATATATATATATATATATATATATATATATATATATATATAGAGAGAGAGAGAGAGAGAGAGAGAGCGACAAACTAGAAATGTAACTGGACATAAGGCAAGAAGCAATAATAGTGCATATTACTTCCATGAGTTTCAGTAATGAAAATCTGCAAGAGAAAAGGCGGAAATATTTAATAACAATCAACAATCACTACAGTTGAACATAATTCAGATTCACTAGTGATTTTTCAAGCGTAGCTTAGATGTGGCACAAAGCCGAAAGTATGGGACACCCAATGAGGATCGAACTCAAATACAGTTTCACTATTACCGCTATTTCCTTTCAGTTGCGTCTAATTTTTTTTTGTTGATTTCAATATGTCTGTTCTTCTATATGGCAGTGAATCCTGGACAAGTCGAGACTTGAAGCAACAAAAATGTGGTTTTTCGAAGGGTGCTGACCATAACATTACATGGACTGAACAAGTAAGCAACGACGAAGCTCAGAGAAAGAAAAAAAAAGAAAAACAAAAAGGAAAACTTAAACATAAGTCCAAGAAGAGACAACTGAAATTTCTAGGGCACATAATGAGGAAAGAGGGTTTGAAAAATCTGATATTCACGGGGCAGATAGAAGGCATTTTGTACTGAGGAAAACAACGCGTAACAAAAATGGATGGCTGGACATGGTTTAAGAGAGTTAACAAAAACACTATTTTTTAAGCTCTACAAAGAATATGGCACATGAAGAACAACAGTAGCCATTTGAGCCTAATTTGGGTACAATATATCAACTGGTATCGACAAACTTGGTTGGTATTTCGTAAGGATAGCAACTTATATTATAGGTAATACCTTAAATCGGTCAAAGAAGTTTATGAAGTAATTATTTTTATCATTACTACTCAAAGACGTGTTTTCTATAAAAGTTAAAAAAAAAATGAAACGTCCAGAGCAATTAACAAGCTCAAAAAATTCTCCTTGCAGTAAAAGCACACACACACACATAATATATAATGTTGAATTGATTTATTCCTTTATTTTCTAAGGTTTATCTACCATTTGTAGGTCTTTTAAAGCTAGAAAATATTTTTAGATTGTCAAGTTGTTTCGGGATAAGAATGATTTTGTCATACAAGTTTTACTAAATAATACATCGATGGAGAAGGCGAGGTGGATTCATTCCTTTCTCAAGGGTATTTGCGCGTAGGTATATATAACGAACATAACTGAAATTAGAACTCGGCTTTCTTTTTTTTCAGTTCCGTGCCATTATCAATTACACCACCCGCACATCCAAGCTTACCTACCAGGCTATATTTTAGAAAGTGATAGATTATGTAAATATAAGCACCTTGCATTTGTAAAACTGTAAAATTTATAAACTGCGGAAAATTTAACTTAAAAATTATGCCATAACTGTAAAAGTGATTTACTAAGGGCTGATTAAATGTAGTATAAGGCAAAGATTAAGGAGCACCCAGTGAGGCTTGAATTAACTACACAATCGTAACTGACTGAACGACTCAAGATTGTTAACCATTACACCAAATCGAAGTAACCCGCATATATCTATATATATATAAAACTGACTATGTGTGTGTGTGTGTGTATGTGTGTTTGTTCACGAACTACTCGAGAACCATAAGGCATATTTCCATCAAATTTCGAACATAGATTGTACTCAATACTGGGTGTGTTAGTAATTTTTCAAAAATCAATAATCGATAAATATAATTTTTAAATGGGAATTTCCATTAGTTTGGTTGTTGTTAAACTTTCAGAATAGAAATATAAAACCTGAGGCCGATTTTAATGAAACTTGGTAAGTGTATGCAACTTACTGTCACGCTTATTATACGCTATATTGATTTTCGTTTCTCTCGACACTGGACCCCCCAGTGTGACACAAATATACACCCAAAAATTCAAATTGCTTCGATTTTGATGAAATTTTTCATGTTAGTTACGCTCTTACAATGAGATAGAAATCGGTTCTCAGATTTTTAAGACCCTATGAACCCCTTGACGCCTCCTTTGCTTTTCAAGTGTAGTTGTAGCAGTATTCCTCAATTTCCACGGAAATTTCAGTACATATTTTGATTATATCGTGTAACTGAAATAGTTGTTGAATTTCATCTTCTTCCAATGCATGTTGTTCATTCGATGTAGTTTGAGCAAAAGCTGTCAACAAGTCATTTCTCCTCAACAATTTTCGAAGATCAATTGCGATTAATGTACACTACATTTGTTGACATTTTTTGTAGCTTCTGTGCTTCTGTAAAAAAAAACTTTCTCCTGTTATAAATGTTTTCACACTTCATGTCATTATAATTTTTCGCCAGATAGATAAGAGGCACTAAAAAAAAAGTACTTCTTTATTTTAATTTCACAGATTGGATGAGGTTCGTGATGTCTTTTTTAATAAGCCCAGACAACGCCGGGCAATACTGCTAGTAAAAAAAATAAATGTAGTCTGCAATAGCATTAATAATGTGAGAGAAATAAAAAAAAAATTAAAAAATACTTTAATCAATATCTACAGGAAATTGTAAAAGATACACTAGGTGGAACTGCTAACTAACTAAAAAAAGAATATCGTCAATGCAAAATAAATATAAATCCTGGTCATTTTATATCAGAATTTCTGGAAATAAAACGCGTATATAGTAAAGAAATTCTGATAAAATCTCTCACCAATTTAACGTATTAATTTGCCTTATTTTTATTAATAATTAATTGCTATGTTGCCTTACAGTAGAGTGGATACAATGACCCGGCAAGGAATTGTTGATGATAGGAGGAAAAATGTACGATTAACACTGTTGAATGTAGTAATAATAAAAGTAATAATGAAGAAAATACACAAAAGGATTATTTCTAATCGTCCAGTATTTTGCAATAATTAGAGTAGAGCATAATTTCAGAAAAATAAAACAGTGTTTAACAATATTTCCACAATATGTCTTCAAAAATTGCATACACATAAAAGGCTAAAAAATAAAATACAAATCTTTGTACGGGCGTCGCTTGTCTTGAATAAAATAGTTGTAATCAGCTGAACAAACAAAAAAGACAACAAACAAAAAAGACAACAAACAAAAAAGACAACAAACAAAAAAAGACAACAAACAAAAAAGACAACAAACAAAAAGACAACAAACAAAAAAAAAAGACAAACAAAAAAAGACAACAAACAAAAAAAGACAACAAACAAAAAAAGACAACAAACAAAAAAAGACAACAAACAAAAAAGACAACAAACAAAAAAGACAACAAACAAAAAAGACAACAAACAAAAAAGACAACAAACAAAAAAGACAACAAACAAAAAAGACAACAAACAAAAAAGACAACAAACAAAAAAGACAACAAACAAAAAAGACAACAAACAAAAAAGACAACAAACAAAAAACCAAAAAATAAAAAAACCAAAAAATAAAAAAACCAAAAAATAAAAAAAACAAAAAATAAAAAAAACAAAAAATAAAAAAACAAAAATAAAAAAAACAAAAATAAAAAACAAAAGTAAAAATCAACAAACAAAAATCAAAAGACAAAAAAAAAAAAAAAGACAAAAAACCAAAAACCAGAAACAAAAAACCAGAAAAACAAAAACCAAAAAACAAAACCGGAACTAGTTTAATATGATGGGGAGAGATCGTGCTCATCTTGAAATTTTCTGTCACTTGATTAGTTTGAAAGAATAATTAATCAAATACTTTATTGTAATAAGATACACATTCTGAAAATGAATATCCAATATACACCGACCTTTCAACTATTAAAGCGCATGAAGATAATTACATATAAAAATGACTACCCATCCCCACACCGGATGAATGAACTACATGAGAGGAGAGTACCATAAGATGCGTACTCAACCGTTTGATTAATTATACTTATTAAGAAACTGACGGAAAATTTCAAGATCAATACGACACCCTTTATGTTACTGACGTTTCACTTGATTCACATTCGCTGCATTATATTGCTCGTTTCATATTTAATAATGATGGCAGTCACTGTAGATCCAAATGTAGCTTTGAAAATCTTAAGAAAAAACAAAATTCAAGGAACTTTAAGTAGAATTCTAAAAAAACATGTCGCACATTAGGAGATCAATAATTCCATGGAGCCCTCGGATTGATTGGAAAAGGCATCGATAGACTGATTAAAGGGATTTCTGGTTGGCCATAAATTAAAGAAATGCAGAAAATTGTACTCAAATGGCTCAAACATTAAGAAGAGCTTAATTTTATGTAAAATTTGTGATCAGAGGATAATATGAAGCCATTTCTGACATTAGGTCACCGTTTAGAACCCGGAAGGGAATGTGTAAACAACGAAAATCTGAGGAAATAATAATAAAGTTGTGTATAGACCTAGTTGTCTAAGTTTACGATAATTTATGCCTGAAGGATGTGACAAATAAGTCAACGTTAGTGTCATATCCAGATGATCTGGGTTTTTTTTGTTTTTTTTTTTAAGCATTACACCCCGAGCAAGGCGGGAAGCCACTAGGATGCAGGTGGTTGCAGAAGATTTGGAGCGAGAGCAGATAGGAGTGATAGAAGAAAGAATGAGGAGAAGGAAGGTGGATAGATCAAGGTAACTGGAGATGTCGATTGACATTACATTTGAATAGTTGGAGATTATAGCTCTCAGGGAAACAGTAATTAGGAAGGGTGTTACACAGGCGAGAGGTGCGAGGTATGAAGCTATTGGAGTAGAAGAGACGGCTAAATTTAAAAGTTTCTACAGTGAAAGGGTGAGAGCGGGATGCCAGCCTCGTAGGGCGATTGAATTCATGAAGTCTGGGAACCAGTGAAAACAGGTTATCGGAGCAATTACCATGGAAGTATTTGTAAAAAAAAAAAAAAGCATCAGATAATGACGGCAATACGAACTAGGCCCCACTTAAAAAGTTATGCGGAGCCTTTATCAAAATCTGCCACTATATCGTGCACATTTGTATGTGATGCGTGTGCCTGGAATATACATTGTGGGTATATTGGGTTTTTTATATCATTACAACTGCGTCAATAGATTGATTTACTGTTCACTTGCGCAATAATAATAATGTTTCAGAAAATAATATTAAGGATTCAGACAAGATAGATTTGAACATTTGAGGAAATTTTTTTTTGCATTCAGAAATGAGTGTTGTTGGGAGCAAGTCACCTACTGCCTAAACATGGCATATAAGCTGAAGGGTAATATCTTGGGCCGTTCGTTTAGGACAATGTATGTTTTATATGCCGTGAAAATATTCTAATTGATTTCAGTCTTCATGCTTTGCATTTTTTTTCTCATTTTGTCTCGTTATTTCGTCTTCTCTTTTTCAAATTAATTTTCTTTTTTTTTTGATTGCAAATGTAAAATGTTAGTTTGGTTTATTAATTAAAAATAAAAGATATTTTTATTTAACTTTCCTAATTAATGATATCGATCTGCATATTTAACGCTTGGTTCAACAATTGCTGCCATCCTTCAGGCAAATTCATAATTCTATGCTTCAAGTCTTTCTTTGATATTTTACTTCAATCTCTTTTCCTTTCTGTATTAGAATTCCTACTTGAATTTCTTTTCACTTTCACCTTTCTTCGTAGTCATCTATTTTCTATTATTTTTTTAAAATATTTATTTATATTATTCTCGCATTTTAACTTTGAATAGCTTTTCCACCTTTTGTATTTCTAACTCCTATTCATTTTCCTAAATGAAATTTATACTTTCTTTCTTCTAATAGTTTTCTAGCTATTGTTCCATTTTTTCTTTCTTTTTAACATTTGAAATCATTTTTGTTTTATACTTGAAGATTATCATTCTAAAACCATGAATGTCTACTGTAAAATCCCTGGTATTAGTTAACTGTTACATCCGACTCATCCCCGACCATTATATTTACGCTCTTTAAGTAGTCAACTGACCAATGACGGTGAAGTAAGCATTGATCATGCGCATTCGGTCAATAAAGGCGACTGGTGTAATAATAATAGAAAGAAAACTACCAAATCCGGTATTCAATCTGTTATTAATCAATGGGTTAATGATAACATCTTTTGAAATCATTTCTCCCCAAAGAGGATTATAAAAAATTATGCATTAATTATGTGTTGAAATAAACTTTAAACACAAACACGACTTTAATCTAAATAAATTATTAAAAAGAGCGTAACTTGTTTAGAAGGAAAATTCTCGAATTTGCAGCTATCGAAAAATATAAATCTATGCCCCAGATTTGTTGCCTTTATCTTAATTTATGCAAGAATAACTATTTTTTCAAGCCAAGATACACGCCGAAACAAATACTATAAGATTAAAAGAAAACGTTTAAATCCACAACCTCATGTCATTAAAAAAAATATAACAAAAATTAATCCCAATAAAAAATTGAATATACATATATATATATATATATATATATATATATATATATATTACTCATTTTTGTTTAACGCTATGAAAAAAGTTGTTTACACTACGGCGAAATGGCATATACTGAATTTCAAACTTGATTATAGTATTGCGTTATAGATGCGTGAGCATCTGAAACTGCATTTCTAAGAACGGCATCTGTTGTAAAACAGCATGAATTAATTCAAATTAATCACTCTCTCTCTCTCTATATATATATATATATATATATATATATATATATATATATACACTTAATTTATTACGTTACGCGCTTTACGAAAATTCATGGTTAAATACGCAATATATATATATATATTTTAATTGAGCTGATTTCATTTTGTTTTTCTGAATTTGTATTTATGCAGATGCGTGGCGTCTGCCTCATAACAATCATTATGGTACGAATCAGATGCAGTTAATTACCGCGAAAATTTTAGTAATAGGTGCACATTTTATATTCTTGATAAAATGCTAAAAAATAATATTTATACTAGATGTGTCTAGAGGACATTGAAAACTGTATGAAAATGTTGTCTGTATTTCGATTAAAAGCTGAAGAGTTTATATTCTCTCTCTCCACATATATATATATATATATATATATATATTACAGACACCGATATTGTATCAAAAATATTTTATAAACTTCAGTGCGGCTCCCTCACTTCAATAAAAGGACATGTGTTGATGCATGGATCGTCTCCGGCAGCCTGTAGAATGTAATCTGCGTACGGACAGATCTCCTCCTTCCTCAGTCCATAGTGTGTGGTGCCACAGAGAGCATCTCAGAAACGCGATAATAAACGTCAGCAAAGTTTTGATGACTCGGCTACCTTTGCTCTGGAAATGCAATCTGATATTCATAGAACTTCGCGTTCATTACCATTTACACGACCGTGTATAAAAAGCATATTTATCTGCTCACGATGTGAATATCCTGCCATTATTAAATGGAACACTTCTCAGACATTTTAAAAATGGACATCAATGACAAATGTTGCCTAATCTCTCGTAACATATAAATACACACATACATAAATATATATATATATATACATATAAAATACACACATACATAAATATATATATATATATATACGCATACATATAAATACACATACATAAATATATATATATATATATACGTATACATATAAATACACACATACATAAATATATATATATATATACGCATACATATAAATACACACATACATAAATATATATATATATATACGCATACATATAAATACACACATACATAAATATATATATATATACGCATACATATAAATACACATACATAAATATATATATATACGCATACATATAAATACACACATACATAAATATATATATATATACGCATACATATAAATACACACATACATAAATATATATATATATATATATATACGCATACATATAAATACACACATATATAAATATATATACGCATATATATAAATACACACATAAATATATATTCGCATATATATAAATACACACACAAATATATATACGCATATATATAAATACACACAAAATATATATACGCATAAATGTAAATACACACACAAATATATACGCATAAATATAAATACACACACATAAATATATACGCATAAATATAAATACACACACATAAATATATATATATATATATATACGCATAGATATAAATACACACACACACATATATATATATATATATATATATATGTGTGTGCGCGAAAATAAATACACACATAAATAAATATATATACGCATATATATAAATACACACACAAATATATATACGCATAAATGTAAATACACACACAAATATATACGCATAAATATAAATACACACACAAATATATACGCATAAATATAAATACACACACATAAATAAATATATATATATATATATATATATATATATATGCGTGTGCGCGAAAATAGCGCTATAGAATAGTAAGACCTTTAGCTTTTCGTAAGTGACATATATGATAACCATCAGTCATACGTTTTCACGATGGACGCCATACTTCAGTCACTCTAATCTTGCAGGGTCTTAATGCTGTTAAGTACAGATTGCTTTCCTCCGGCTGAAAGAAACCTCGATTAACTAATTAACTGATGGCTATTTTTGCCGACCAGCTATAAGTGTTCAACTCGACCGGACAATCTACAAATACTTCTCACCAAAATGAGATTCGAGTGGAAGACACCATTATTGAACGAATCGTTATATATCCATGGCCAGCGATGAGACGGACAATTAAGTTCTCACTTCGTTAACACTGTTGGAGTTAAAAGGTGGAGAGTGCTAATTCGCGCCGTCCCGAATTTCTACCACCTAGTACCATTTCCATCACCGTGAATGCTTTATCGTTCTTAGTTCTTCCGCTAAATAATGAATAAAGTTAAAGCATTTGAATGAAAACAAAATTAATGTATAAAGGTTATGTCTATACTCTATATCTTATATATCTGTCATGTATTCTTGAATCGAGATATTGTTATTGTTATTTAAAATGATATTCCCTTTCAGGGTGTGGTGGTTCAGAGATCAGCAAGACTTCCTGTGTTTCGAGGCATCAATGTCGATTTATTAAGGAGATGAATTCTTGATAATAAGGGCCTAGCAAAACGATCCCATCATGCTGAACCTTCGGAAGGAGTATTTTGCATAAAAACAGGTTAGGCAAAAAATGTCTGAAGCAATCAAAGTTTGTGCTCTCCCGAAATCCCCAGTCATAATGATTGAGGGTTTAAGCGTACTGTACCTTATTCAAAGACTGATAACGCCAGATATGTGCTCACTCAAAATCTGTAAGTTCGCTGTAATATAGCTGCTATGTGAACCAGATGATGGGACTGCATGTGCTAAACTTATCACTAACATCTATCACTATGTTCTGCCATCCATTCAGATTCGTTAGAGGTTTAAGTAAATGGATGACATCTCTTTAAATATCATTAATAAATGTATTTTTTTTATTTCAGTTACTCGTTCCGACTTCGTGGCTTCATTGGCTTGTTTAAAATAATAAAAAATGTTACCTTCAGGTTTCCCTTTCAAAATTAAATTTTTCAAACGTTTTTCAACCTATTTTTTTCTAATCCTTTCACCCGAAACAAGGCGTAGAAGCTATGAGTAGAAAGGTCCCAGTTACATAAAGTGAAAGTGAGAGGAAAGAGTATATGGAGGATTGAAGAAAAGGACAAAAGATGAACGTGAAGACAGAAGAATGGGATTGACGTTACATTTAAATTTTTGAAGATTGAATTTATCGGGGAAGGAAGTAAACGGAATTGATTTCCATAGGCAGAAAGTGCAAGGAAAAAAAAACTGCTGGAGTAGAGATGAATCGTTCCTGATTGATATCTCAACTTCAGTCACTTTCTCACCGACGTATTGTGGCTTTTCTACATATATTTTAATGTCAACTGCTCTGACGAGCTTTTGTCCCTGGTGTCCCGACTACATAAGCATGTTACTAAAGTGACATCAAGTCCCACTTTTTCCGTCTTAATTCTTATTTTCTCCAATGTTATGGGCAGTTCTCTTGCAGAATTTTATAATACATTATTAATTTCATTTTCGGCCCTCATCGCCTGAATTACTGTTTACAATTGGTTCTCAGAATCTTGGTATTAGTCAAGATAATCCGTCTGCATGACTTAATTTTATGAATGGTAGAAATTTCATTTCATAATTATAGTTAAATAGGAGAGTCCCCCCATCATTGCAGTGTATTCGCTGTATGTCCGTGAACACTCTTTTTTGATCCATATATGGACAATAATGAAAGATGATCTGTCTGTAGTATGAATTCTGTGATCTAGGATTTTGTGAAACTATTTCATGGCAAATATGATGGCCAGTTCTTTCTTTGCAATCTGGCTGTAGCTATTGTATGCTACATGAGCTATTAGTTTAGTTGTTCCGTCCTCATATTTGTGTAGTATTTCTGCTCAGTTACCAGAATCACTTGGATCTGATGCAAACAATGTTTAATTTAGGTTCAAAATAAGCTAGTGACAAATTCGACGTTAATACTTTCTTGATCTCTTCGAAAGCATTTTGATATTTATTCTATTTCCGATCTTTCTGCAGCGGGTTATTCAAGTGTGCTCTTAATTTTGCATATTCGGTGTATATATATATATATATATATATATATATAAAATATTAATTAGCAAACCCTAAAAATGCTTGTAAATTTGTTACATTTGTTGTAGTGGGCATGCCTTTTATTGCACTGGCCCTTGAAGGATCCAGTCGTCTGCCGTTTGCATCAGTAACTGGTCCTAGATATTTAAGTCTGGGCATAAACAATTTGCATTTTCCTTCATTGCTCATAAAAATATATTCTGCAATTTTCTCAAATATTTTTTTACAACTTCCGTATGTTGCTTTCGGGTCTTACTATTAATAAGTACATTATCTAAATATGCATCCAAACCAGCATGCATAGTAGCCATTATTTGTTGGAATATGTTTGGTGCTACCTTTATACCGAAAGGTAGTCGGTTGAATTTGTATAACTCTCTATGAGTGTTAATTGATATGTTTGAGTATTCTTCGTCTATTGGTACCTCCAGGTAAGAGTCTGACAGGTACAATTTAGAAACAAAAATACCTCCATTCATTTTGGCAAATATTCCCTCCGGACATGGTAACGGGTAATTATGTTTTTCAACATTCATTTAATTCCGTTGAAAAGGCAGTATATACGCGGATTTGATTATGCTTTTTTTAACGTAGACTCTTGGTGATGTCCATTCGGAAAGGTCTGTTTTTAAGATCACGCTTATTTTTTCTAGTCGACCCAATTCATTATTAATTGGATGCAAGGCCGCAAAAAGTACGTTCCTTTTTGGCTTAAATGTTGGTGTTACATTGTCTTTTAATTCAAAGTTAGCTTTTGCTTTCGTGCCTGTCACTAAACCTTACTAGAAAACTTCTGGAAAACTCTTTTAATTCATTTTATAAAAATTCTTCAGTTGCCGTATTAGTACCGGGGGTAAAAATATTTATATTCTCGCAAAAAGAGTTAAGTGGAAGTTCCCAAAGATCAAAAAATGCAATCCAGTCTAAGGAATCCTTATTTAAGTTCAAGGAATTCTCGTCACCACTTTTTTGATGTCAAGGAATACTCGTTGTCACTTTTCTAATGCTGGTTGTAGTAGAAACTTTGATACGACTTTGGTAACGCCGTTGAACAAAACTGGTCTTAAACGCCTTCGAATATCAATCGCACTAATTAACACCGAATAGTAATTCGTATAGTGACCAGTGTAGAGAATAGCGATCCGTGTAATAATAGGGGATCCAGTAGAAACGGTGATAAGTTATATTTTACTATCACGTTATCTATTTGTTCAAAATTGAATCACCTGTGATTGCTTACTGTTGACCTGTGTCCAATATCTAGTGTCAGAAGCGACAATTTATTATTATATAACCACATATAAATAAATGGAATATATCTGATAGATTATTTTCATCAGTTTAGTGCTTCTCATACGTTCAAAATCTGACCTAGCAAATGACCCTCGGAAACACATCATTGAGCCATGATTACGCAATCGCAACGTCCTTACTACCAAGCTTATGTAGAAAACACTGTTGGTCGTCGCGAATCTTACGATGGATTAAGCGTAGCCAAATCTATCTCTACGTCAGCCAAGAAGCGGTCGACCCACACGTATTGGCGATGAGCATATGTGCACCTGCGTGTAAGCTAATCCACACCTGACAACATGCGAACCAGTCGAGAAGTGTGCCGTCAGATACAAATCCATTTTGTATCACTTGGCGGAAATCACATAATCGGACATGAGGGTCTTACAAAACTGACCGACTTTCAACTCGACGCTGCATGTACACCTCGACACTATTGACCGGGAAACGCCATTTCGATTTTGTTGAACGAGATACGCAAAAAAAGATCTGGACAGATATCGTTGCCACTGTACAGCCTCAGGCAAAGCCCGACATGCATCAAAAGATGCTCATGATTTGTGTCTGGTGTGATATGAAATGTGCAATTCACTAGGAAATGCTGGAATGTAACCACTCCATCAGACCTAAACTGTACTTACAAAAAAATGCAAGGTGTGGCTGGCACAATTGCAGAAAACAAAAACCCTCCAGAATTGATCGATATCATGTTCTTTCACTCCTCTGCACGTTGCAATGCTCGACCGTTTAAAATTTCTGGCGACGTATTGTGAAGTTCTCCCTCCCACACTATAACCGCTGGCCCTGGGACTAACACAGTATCACGCATTCCGGCCTCTGCATATCTTTTTGAATGACAAGAATTTTGCAAGTGATGAGGAGTTGAAAACTGTAGTCAGTGACTTCTTCGATAGCAAGCCGGCTGAATTTTTCAACAATAGTATCCATAGCCTTACCTGTCCGGAGATCGCAAATATCTTTGATTAAACTGATATTTGATAAGGACTATGTTACTGCATTTTGTGCTTGTTTAAAGGTCATTTAATTTTCTTGGGAGTGGTTGTATAAAGGTCATTTAATTTTCTTGGGAGTGGTTGTATTTTTTTTTTTAAATATATTGCTGGTAATTTTTTTTTTATTACTAAAACGTATTGCTGATTTTTTTTTTTTCTTGCTAGGAATATTTCTTTTTTTTTTTTGCAATAATGTATTGCTGGGATTTCTTTTTTTTTTCTTTTTTACAAAAATGTACTGTTGAGACTATTTTTTTCACTCTGAAAATAGGGTTTTATACTTTCCTATTTTTTTGTTTTTGGGGGTTTAATATTTGCGCATAGTTGGCAACCTAACAGGTTCTTAGGAGCAAAAACTAAAGGTCGTGTTTCAACGCTCCTCAAAACCTCCTATTCGAAGATTTTGCTGCCGTATTGAGTTGATCGTTATACCCAACCTGTTTTCTGAATATTATCTTTTTATATCGTTAATAAAAATTGCGCGGAAACTGTTTTCGACCTAATAACAAATAACTCAAAAAAAATCTCATTTTATGATTTTTGAAATCGGTTGACTCATAACTATGGGAAAATATATTGACTGGTCCAAACGCTAAATATAACATAGCTGACAAATTTTACGAAAAACAACTTGCGACATTATCTTGATGACGCCTGGTGTGCAGCGGACAATACTTAACAAACCTGTAAAGTAAGGCAGTGTAATAATTTAGAACTGACAGACAATATTTTATCAGTATACTGTCAGCTCAGGAAACTAGAAAGCTATAACTGATGATATTCAGATGATATCGAATCCATAATAGATCTAATTGTCTGCGAGACGATATCACTGATCATTTGTCTATCATAATTACTACAGTTGACATCAATGGATAAGTATATCCCATTTAACAAATTTCGATTATTACATGAATTTATTTTCCTAGATATCTGTGATTCATGCACAATTATATTTTTCCAAAACAAACACATACCTCAGAAAAGAAGAGTAAGGCGGTTTAGTATGTTGATAATCAAAAATGACATATTAGAATTTAGAATGTTACACCACAACTTCCTGTTCTTTGTAAAATTTTTGACTCTCCCCGTAATTTTTGACACTGCTCTTCCCCCTATTCACACAAAATCATTAGGTGGTTACTCAATGTTTCCCTCTACAATGTATCTTTCGAGTGTTAAATTTTTGGAAGCATGTGTTACCAATTTTGTCTCAGAAATGTCAAATGAATCTTTCTGATCCAAACAATAAAATCTACAAGTTTTACAACAAATATGTAACTGTTTTATTTCTGCTAACTGGAAAATAAATTAATATTCATTTTGTAACTATTTCTATATCTACGGTACACAAATAATGGAGCCGATGAATAAGGTATTTGACGGTATAGAAGACGTACCCCAATTTCAGCAGGGCAAATCAGGCAAAATTTAGCAATTATTAAATTATTAGTAAATAATACAGCCTAGGCTAATCTATGAGGTATTGTTTTCGTTAAACAAGCCATGATTACAATTAACCAAAAAAATAATAGGAAAAAAATAACACGAGCCTATAAAACCTTTATTATATACTTTCTAGGATTTGTACAATCCGCGTCTTGTAAACGTCATATTGGAATAAAAAAAAAGATACAAAATTCTGATTGTATCATTCCGATGCAACCGGAAGTTACAGCAAGAAAAATATTAATGAAACAAATATATTTTACAAATATATAATTTTAATTTATTGCAAATAATTTTAGTGAAACAAAGTACTAATGTTAAACGTGATGAAATTAATATAATGAATATTATCAATAACACTTAATTTGCATAATAGTCTTTTAAATAAAGGCAATAGGTATATGAAAGTCACTCTAAAGTCTAAGATAATAGGAGTTGCCAGGTAGCTAATTTCGGACGACTATTGCAAATTTTAAACCAGCATATAAGACGCAGGTGTATTTTAAGATATTTTTAGTAAAAAAAAATAAGTGCGCCTTATATGCAGTCAAATACGGTACTTTGAAAAAGAAAATAAAAAGATAAATATACTTGACATTAATAAATTAAGATACTTTCGATGTTAGAATTCCATTGTTTAAATCTTCAAATTTATATTTAGCAACAAAAAGTTCAAATATTACTTATTCTTAGTTACCTAATAGATGGAGATGTTTAGTACTATTTAAGATGGTTTCCGTACTGAACAGAATTTTTAAAGACCATCTCGTTTATTGCTGTCACACATTTTGATTCTTTCGCTAATTTTCTAAATCTACTCTTATTTCGCCCTATCCTTTTTATTGGACAAAAATTCTGACATTTAAATTAATACGAGTCGCCTCTCAATCAGGCATTTCAGAATATTTTTCAGAATATTTTTCACACTATTAAATGCGTATGATAGAAAATCTTCAACTTCGTGAAATTATCGTGGGGTTGATAAAACGTAGATAGCCCGAATTATTTCCGAATATATGGCCACATTAACAAAAATAACATTATTTGAAGGGCTTCGAAAACTTTTTCAGAGAAAATTACAGCATTACAAACTTTTTCGAGTGTGCATTGAATATTGATAAAATGTTCGTTTATTTTTAATTTCCAATCATTATCTAATATAGACGTTTAATCAAATTTTAATAACTCATGACCAAAATCGATGTATACCCTAAAGAATATTAAATCATTTTAAAAAAATAACACAATCAAAACAAATACAGGAAAGAAACAAACAAAACCTTTACGATCTGTTCCGCCTCTTCCTCTTTATATGAAAGATTCCTTCTCTTAATCTGTCAGTTGTTTTTTAAAAAAATGCCTCAAATCCTCTTTTAGAAAAAAGAAAATGCCAGTACCGGGTGAAATGTGTCTGCCGCGATAACAATAACGGTGACGATGTTTTCATTTTGCCCTTGTTTTTTTTTTTTTTTTTCCAACCATCCGGATTAATAGTTTTGATAGAGATGCACACATACACGCATTGTATAAATAATTGTGTGGAGGTGAACTCAACTACAGCAGGGAGAAAATTGAATAGATGACATGGCGCCATTCAGGCAATTCATAATTTAAAACGGCCCATCAATAAGTAGTTTGTAGCAAAAAATATACATCGTAATAATAAACACTCCCATAGAAATAAAACAAATCAAAATTGTAATATGTGGATTGGATATGTTAGGTACTGAATATAAGCAATCCATAATGGCAATAAACAGCTATAAAATGTGGCTTCATAATTTTACTTAGTCCAAATGTCTCTTTCATAAAATAAAGTGAAAGGACAAAAAATAAGATTAAGAAGATTTTTTTTTTAAATAATGGAACTGTCTAGTTTCGAATTAAGTTGTCGCCACAAGTTAAATTGTTATTTTACATACACTTTCAGCATAACGGTTTGCTGCAATTTTAAAATCTTCTCAGAGCCTTTCCTATTTCAGTAAGGATACTTCTGTTTGTTTCTTTTTTGATGATTTTCACATGGTTAGCAGAAATTCTCATCCTTCGTCAGTTTAAACTGACGCCTTATTTTTCTTTCAGTATATCGTGATCATATTTGTAAATCAAACTTTCGAAAGTGAAATTCTCATTGAATTATACTGAGAAATTTCCATACTTTCATCTCACCGCAACCTTCTTTTACAAATTTCATTTTTCTGTATCGCATCACCTTATTTCCATTGTAGTCCATATTTTATTTGTACAAATTACATTTATTTCATTGATATTTATTTTTAAATGTTATTTTATATTAACGCAATATCTTTAAATAATAAGGTTGCCGTGGTAGCTCTGCTTTTTTAAAGTTTTAAAATTTGTTTTGCAAATTTTCGAGTGTGAGACGTCAAGGAAATATATTAAAAACATCCAACTAGATTTACTTATCTGTCTAACCAATTTTTAGAAGATATTTCAGATTAATGATTTGTCACTAATTCTGTTTGCTATCCCCGACCAAAAAAAAAAAAAAAAAGAAAAAATTACTACGAGAAGATTGAATATTTTTTTCTTTTCATTGACGTGTTCATTTTTTAACTTATTGTTTGATTGATAATTTTTTGCGGCATATCAATATTTTGCAGGTTATTTAAAGCCAGGAAATATTTTTAGAATGTAAGAAGTTTTTGTAGATAATAATGATTTACTGTTGCAAGTCTTACTAATTAACACGTAGCTAAGAGAGAAGGGGTGAATTCATATCTTTCTGAGAGTATTTCTGCTTCAGGGAATATAAACACGACTGGAATTGGAATTCGGCTCTACAATTTCCAATTCCGAGCCGTTATCAATTCCCCCAACCGCACATCCAATCGAACAACACCTGGTATTCCCAAGCAGTGGCCAATCTCAGTATTAATAAGGCTGGATGTTACTTAATTCGGTGATCGTACGGAAACCAGTGTTTCAATGTGATATCACCGTAAATCCTTTTATGGTTAGAGTAAACATGAAAAAAGTATTTTGTACAAATACATTGTTCTAGTTCCACTTGCCATGCCTCTTCCGGGTGTCTCAGTATTAGCTATCACCCTTCATCTCAACTCTCCAAGAATTTTTTTTTTTTTTTGTTCACCTCAACTTTAGTCAGGTATTGAACTCACAACGCTTTGGGTCAAGTCACTGGATTCAATCAACGGTTTTATCCACTGAGCAATGCCGCTTAACAGGACAAGTTTTCAGTTCGAAATTCCAATCACCTGAAGAAGACCGAAGCGTACAAATCTCGTGAATATGTTAACAATGATAAGGACAACTGTTCGAATAATGTAAATAATTGCAATATCGCATCTCAGAAATATAGACACTTTCTGTGCATTTTTTTTTCTTTCCGAACCCTTTCCATTTTTTTTTTCAATCCCTCGTTCACTTTCAAGTAATGAATCGTGAAACCGTCGCCTTAGTCCATGGACAATTGTCCGCAACAGCTATAGATAATATATCAATATCTTCTAACCGATCTTTTGTAGTATATCCTTTTCTTCTAAAATTTAGTGATCCTGAGACACAATGAACTTGATGCCCTCCTATGGGTCACTTGGTGCGCTATAATTTTAATTCTGAAACACAAACCTCTGATGACAATCCTTTAAGTAGCTCATATTCGTTCAGAGATATTTAATTTATTAAACCGTAAAAAAAGACATTTTACGGTACATTTCTGGTTCGCTTCGTCTTTATTTCAGTTTTCTCTCATGTCAAAAGCTTATGATTAGCAGAGAGAGTGGGTGTGGTCCGTTTTATTCCCCAAAGGGCGGAATGTTTCATCTTTTTACTTTTCTTTATTTCAATCATGAATTATTTGATTATGTGACAAATATACACGATATGAAATCCGTTGATTTATATGTTCACATGAAAGAGAAAGAAAGGAACGGAAAAAGTCGCACTGGATAGCCAACAAGTAAACAGGAAGACTGAAATGGTCGATAATGATGTTAACAGCCGTGAAGGAAACGATTCTTATGGTTCTGTCGTTTTTATTTCTTATATTTGCGCGGTAGAGGTTACACAGCAAGTCATTAAACACCCATATTTTTTCTGGTTACTTGCATACATATACATATTTGTTGTATTTAACTGCGTTATATATTATGTAGTATAGTATAGCTGGCCACATGTATTCGAGGATATCCGTCTTCTAGGCTATCGAATCCATATTGCAGACGATTGCTCAGGCGCATTTGTATTTATTCAAAACTCGAAGAGCCCATCTGGGGTTTATACAGCAACTATGGTAAGTTATAGTTTCTTGGAAAGAGCGTGGTCAACGGTTTGAACAAAGCCAGCACACTCGGTCACGATGACTTGTGATTTCGTACTAGTACAGCTATCAACCCCAAGGCTTCAGTCTACCTAATTTCACTCACAAGGCTTGGGTATGGTTTTTCAGGCACATTCCAAAGGTGCCGCAAACTGGGATAAAACCTTGCCTGATAAATCGACCATGGTGATATTCGAACCCGGTTCTCATGGTCAGAATGCAAACGATCTAACCACTACCCATGCGTTATATATATATATATATATATATATATATATATATATATATATATATATATATATATACACACACACAAAAAGACGTGCTATACTTACTATTGTTACCTTCCTATAAAGCAATGTCATATATCTGTTAGTAGATAAATTTACATATGAAAATTATTGCGTGTGTATGCACTTAGTTGGAGTATCTAACATTGGACACCAAGTTACAAAAAGTCTTGAACCATGACATGAAGAAGGTATGGAAATAGATAAATGTAAGAGACATCCGGCAAGGCAGCTTATTTACTCAGGAGAGGGCACCTCGAGGCGGTGTAATGGTTAGCAAGAATGTCTTGCTAGAACAATTACCACTGAGTAGTGAATTCGATTCTCACTAGGTGCCCCCTACTTTCGGCCTTGTGCCACATCTAAGCTACGCTTGGAAAATCATTATTTACTCAGGAGAGGTAACCTTCACAGGCCAAAAAGGAGGGTCGCATAGAAGCAAAGGAATAAATTAATCTCTGATCCTAGACTCCCTGCATGAAACTGAAACACAATACTATTTTTCGAAGTTCAATCTTAGTGTCAAGTTCTGATTTATTAGTCATTATTATTAGCTTTCCTGACTTCCTCATAAGTAGGTTCGTTGCTGTTTACGTTTAGGCACAGACTTTTTCATGTTCGGGTCTGTATTGGTGAGGGTCTCTTTAATATAATGTGATCATGGTTGAAATTTGTCCCGAGAAGTATTTTCGAGATATTTCGTTTGTTTAATTTACGAGGATTTTTTTTTTCTGTTTTACCATTCCATGTAACATGCCTATTTTTATTGTTTAACAATTTCTTATGTGATATTTATTACAATTCTGTTTCAGATTTTAGTCACTTCTTTTTTTTTTTTATTTTATAATCAATTTGTTTTACATATGATGCAATGTGTGTATTTAATTATATATTTAAACGCAGATTCTATCCTAATAGTTTCTTTTCCTCTGTTTTGGATATCTGTTCAGTCTCCCCGCTTTTCTGTCAAATAAAATCTTGAAGCATGTAAATCGGCATTTTCTGTTTCCGTGAATCCTGTTCTTTTATTGTGCTCTTTGTTTCCCTTATTGCCAAAGCATATTGGGGAGGTGCTCCATCTTGGTGTAAGAACAGTTCGGCGAAGTTCTGGTTTTGAACTGTGACACTACCACCTCACCAAACATGCTATCAACCTATGAATATGCAGAATAACTGTCGCAGTGCGCGTACTTACGATACTTAATATATATTACAAATTTTTTCAAATGTAAAGAATATTTGCACAAATTTAAGGTGAATTTTAAATGGTCATTCATTTCATAATCTTATCATATAAGAAAACTTGATATTTACATGTTTGAATGTAAGCCATCAGACAAATCAAGTCGATTGTAAATTCAGTTTTAGCAGTATAGAATTTTACCGTGAATTAGACAACATAACGAGAATATTTTATTAGTACATATTTAAATAAAATATCCTGCTGTCTCTCAAGTTCTGAAAAAATCGGCGTTAATTTTAATCTTTTATATGTATTTCTTTATTTAGTAAAGAGATTTTAATATTTCAAATGATCACTTTTGGGGAAAAAGCCGGCACTTTTTTTTTATTGAATTATTATGTTTTAATAATTACGAAATATAACATTTAACAACGAAATTCCAAGTTATGCCTGCTGCTATAACGATAGTATTCAAATATATCCACCTTACTATTACTGCTCTTATGCATGTTTACATAAATCATATTTGCCAAAAATGCATATTTGTTAATATGAATCATTTACGTACAGTGAGCTTAAAATGTTTCCTTCCTATCAGCATATGCAAAGTAATCATACGAAATACGAACAACACTTATAAGAGGGCCGAAGAGAAAGATTTAAATACAAAAACCGAGGTGACATTGGATTGAAAGCAATGGTGCTATCTACATTGAATACCACATAAAAATTAAGAATGTAAACTTAAGAAATACTAAACATTTCAAATAGCTCAGTGTATAGATCAATTATAATGGAATATATCCCAGATAAAGAAATTGAATATGAAATAGGCTATACAGAGATTGATTTTTTTTTTAGAGACTGACGAGGATGTAAAAAATTAACAAACAGTAGCCGAAGAACTCGAATCGTGTTCTCAAAAGGCCACATCAGATCAAGACTTTTATATAGAAGATGTGCATAGTGCCAAACTCATTTAGAACATTTAGTGTCCTGGGTAAGACGATAAACTACGTGCAATAACAAGGCATCTAATCAGGTTTTAAGGGGCGTGAAACCACCTCTTAATTGTTGGTGTTTCCAGGATCACCCAGCCCGAGGGTAGGAGCACGCGTTAGGATTCCAACTATAGGCAAATTGTTGACCCCCAAATTCCAGTTAAAAAACTATTAAAGTGTAAAAAATAGGTTTTAATCCCATCGATAGAATTTTTTTTTTCTTAGGAAAAGTTACCAGCAATAGAGATTTGAGGAAAAAATTAAAAAATTACCAGCAATGCATTTCTGAGGAAAATATTACTAGCAATAAAAGTTTTGCCGATATTAAATAACCCATTGAGGTTATGCCGTAAAACAAAAGAAATCAAACGAAACCCCAAAACATTTACACTATTAGCTGTATAAAACCGTTTTCTTCGATCAATATTTAGAATCGTAGCGAGAACCATCCTTATTAGAACCACTTGGACTGGCGATACAGCATCACAACGAACTATACAAATTAGCAAACCAATCCACTTGAGAAATTTGAACAAGAACAAAATCTAAAATGGACAGCACATGTTACTGGGAGGCCAAAGAATGACATAATAACGAATTTGACTTTATAAACTAAGTCAAAATGAAATGTCAGAAAAGAGCCTCCATCAATACTGGAAAAAGCAAAACAGTTATTGAACAAGAGAAGCCTATTTTCCTGAAAAATTGTTTTAAGAGAAAGATTTTCCCAAATTTCAACCGAAAGTATCAATGGCTGCTCGGTCAATGAATGCCGAATATTTCCTTATAAGGAAACATCTAATATTACTATTATCATTAGAAATGAGGATAAGATAATACTACATTTTGATCCGGTCATGTTATGAAGGAAAACATCATGCATCGGTATAGGGAAACGGCTTATATGACAATTACTATTATCATCCGGCTCAGATATGCTACCATCATTTTTAAAATAATTAACATATAACTAAAATATGTACACCGGCAAAGAGTCACACATATATACATGCATGCATGTATGTATGGTTGATGTGTGTATAACTATGTCAGTCTTGACAATAGATAAGAAATTTTTAATGCTATCAGTGGTAATTATAGTGAAGTTGTTTGCAAAAGTGGTAATTATAGGGAAGTTGTTTGCAAAAGTGTTCATTCAATCGTATCTCAACATACATGATACGAAATACATAAGCAATCTTTATCAAGACTTCTCCCCATAAGATTCACCCAAAGACTATAGACTAAAATGTTTCAAGGAGTATTAATCATTATATTTGTAAGACAAAATCGAAAAGAATATTTGTTTCTGCTGAAGTGATTTGGGAGCAATTTCTTGCTCAGGATATACCAGTGGTTTTGAATGATGTCATACCGCGAATAAGATGTGAAATAGTTATGCCTGTCTGTCTGTCTGTCTACGCGCTCGTCTATTACAGTTTTTTAATTCTATTTATCTCACAAAATTGGGGCTTTATTTCTTTCTCTCATTCAAATTCTAGTCGTTTATTACTTTTTATCTATACCCCAGTCCAGCTTTTTATTCTTGTCTATCTGTCCAGTGTTTTATTTCTCTCTACCAGAGTACAATGTTTTATTTTTACCTATTCATCACGGTCCAAAGTTTTATTCCTATCTATTACATTTTAATGTACCTAAATGCAAAACCATACGACTATCAGAATGTAGATAAAATTTTACTGTATTAGCTTACAGATACTTGCATATTTGATACCCCTTTATAATGAGAAACATTTATTTATCCTCGTTTAAATAGGCATAATGCTACGTAAATGGGATTATTTTACTCACGGCCGTACATGTGGTCTTTATTAATCTGTAACTAATGGTCACTTTATATTAAAATCACCTTGTATAGCTTTACCGAGTTTAATATGTACTGTGTGAAAGGTATGAATCCCTTTCCTCTCCCCCCCAGCTATGGGTAAATAGCAAGACGGACCTGGTTCAAGAGCATTGGTTGGCAACTGTTCTACCGCAGAAAGAAATGACAATCTACTTCGGTAAAAAAAATCTACCTCGTCAGTCATGTATTGAAAGATATATGATCGCTAAAGCGTGTATTACGCATGGCACATAACTGACTATTACAAATGAATAAACCTGTATACTGGGATTATATAGCTTAACATAACATCCCGGCAGTCGCTCAAATATTTTTACTTATATTCAGCTCAAATCCATGTTATGAAACCCAGTTTTCATCGTCCATATCAAATTAGCATAAATTTAAGTAAATTTTTATTTTTGCCATGAGCTACAGATAGAGTATTGTGTAAATAGCGTAATTAGTGAAACCAAAGTTAGACTATAATAGTGAATAAAAAATTAGATTTATGCTTCTTACCGAAAATGACATACTTAGGTTTGAAAAGATGTTACATATTTCTAACACAAATAAAATGCACAATAAATTCGAAACATTAAAATACGGTGTATGGATTATCTGTAAGAAATATAATATGAGGAAAAAAAAGAACATGAACACATAACAATTCCAGCCAAAGTTAGTTTTGTCCTAAAGCTCTAAGATGCTCCAAAACTAAAATATTAAAAGTTCAAGGAATCAAGGTTCTTAAATAATTGTCAGATGCGAACCTCTGATGCACATCATGCTTGACATCCAGATCGTTCAGTAATGGCGAAAATATCTACTATACAGAATCGTTTTCTCAGACATGAAAACTGAATCGCTTAGGCTTTAAAGAAGACGCTTCATTAGATCCTATAAACTGGCGCTACCAACTCACAAATAAAAAGCTTTGGCAAATAACAAAAGTGTTACTCTAAAACTTCCAACAAGACAAAGAACATGAATTGATAGCACTTGTATGACGAAGGGATTGGCTTTCCACACGGCCAAAAACAAACGTTTTGGAAGGAAAAGCTTCCATACTAGAAAAAGTGATAGCGCTTAGTTAATTTGAGAGGCTAATTTCCTGAAAATGAGTTTTAAGGAAGATATTTTATAAACTTCAGCCGGCAGTATAGTCGAAGTGTAGCTGGTGTACGGACATAAGAAATCGAAGATTCGGGTTCTTGTGGGTTTATTATATTCACTTCTGCCCCCAAAAAACCTGCAGAAAAATGTATGAATCTTCTCACCCTATCTATGGGTAGTATTTGTATCTCGTAAAACCGTTGTCATTCTAAAAACGAACACATCGTTAATACGATATTTACTCATAAAAGAAAAAATGATTTATTCATAGCATCCAAAATATGTCTGGGAAGTAAATAGCAAACGGTTGATAAACTGCTTAAAAAAAAAAATTTAAAAAATCCCCAAAAAACAAATTAATAAAGCAATTGACATTAATTGTTTAGTAAATGAATATCGAATGTTTCCTGTATGGAAACGGCTAATTCTACCATAACCAATGAAGAAAATACACGTTACATTAGTTTTGCTTTACAAGCTTAGATTGTTGGTAGTACGGGTCGATATTTAATCAATTAAGGTTAATCTTGTATCCAGACAATGCACGAGATTACACAGTACGCATCGAACTTAATACCCAAATAATCATCTGGATGAAAATCTTTAGAATCATCGCTATACTCAATATGACAATATTCATGAATGCAAATGAGTTTAAATCAAAAAGAGACAAAGAGAAAGAAAGCATGCGTATAATTACGCAACCGTGCAGAACAGAGATGGATTTCGTGGTTGGATTAAGCAAATGCAGACCAGTTTATATCATTATAGTTGTTTATAACTCAAAGCTAATTAGGTTGGAAACTGATATGAATCTCCCTCTCGTTGCATATAATTATATACCTGCTATTACATACAAACACAAATACATATATGTGCATATACACAAAAACACACATTTTTGATGATTACACACAAGTAAGGAAATAAAGCCACTGAGACTCAAGAGATTACCGAGCGTGTAATATAAGAAAAATAAAAACACGATTATGAAGAGAAGGCAGAAAACGACGACTGACATAGCATGTAAATTTTTCAAGCTGAAATTTGAATTGAAAATAAGAAAAAAAAAAAGCAATTTGTTCAAGCGAAAAGTGCGATAAAAGAAAGTTTCAGCATAGAACATACCTCCAGCAATTTCAACAGTAAAATGATACCTAGTGTATATATATATATATATATATATATATATATATATATGGTGAAATTAAAATATAAAGATTTTTATCTTAGGAACGACATGAAGTTTCTCAGATACACGGCTCGACAAAGTCAGATAAATCTCGTGGATTCAGGCACATTTATTAGTTTCATATGTTGCTTAACTAATTCTAATCAGATTCTAAACACTTTGCTCTATGCTAAAAATGTTTCCCTTTAAACATTTAATATTTAAAAACAATGAAATTACAAGAAGTTTTAAAATTGATCAATTTAAGCATGATATTTTCATGTGATTACACCGAGGAAATTTTTAATGTTTTCAACTTATGTTTATTCGTATAAAACACGACTGACGTGTGGTTTGAAAGGTGATTTTTTCTTTAATTATCTAGTGCATAAATATATTAATTTTATGTATTTATCTAACCATGGTGTGCGGTGTTTCTGCGATACAGTATGTTCTCTGATAAGTGTTTTGAACTTTTTGTATTTTTGATAACATACATTAATCTGCTCGCCTAGAAACACGGTAGATTTTAGTAGTTTACGTTTTAATTTTAGGCACAACAGATTAGTGCTATATATATATATATATATATATATATATATATATATATATATATGACAATTTTTGCCTGTTTGTCAGAATCAAATTGCCGTCTAAAACCGTGAACCAATATTGATGAAAATTGGCATAGGTTTAAAACTGACATTCAGTCTGCTACGCATCTAATTGATTTGTTTTTTTTGTTGTTGTTTTTTTAAGTCTATAATGGCATCTCTAGGGTCTCTAGATCGCAACTCGTCGCTGAGTCTACGCGAAACGCTGTTTACATGTGTTTAAGCAAGGGAGATAATTAATCTCGCAAACTTTTGAAAAATTAAGATACACTGGTTAGGAAATAACTTTTATAATTCTTAAAACGCCAGACAAATCTGGATCTCTGTTCGAATTTAAAAAGGTAGGTGACTACATTTGAACGAATCGCAGGTTATTTTCCAAAAATATATTTATTTAAAAGATTAATTCAGCATAATCTTTCTTTAAACCGTGATGAGTTTACTCTGCAATAAAATAATTCGTTTCAAATTTTGCCATGAGCATCATTAAATTCGCCAGGTTTTAAATTGCCACGATCCATTCGGTCATGTAAACGAAAACTAAAATGTATACTGAGCTTATTTGCGATTAGAAACTTTATCTACGCTCATATTTCAACCTATACTTAGACAACAACCGCCCGATATTTCTCGTTATGGAATAACCTGTATGAGGAAGACTTTCGTGTTATATAAATCTAGCTTTTGAAAGAGACATCCTTGAAAATCCTTAACGTCCTTAATCGATCTGAGTCCCGTTCTGGTCCTTGTTAAGTTTTATATATATATATATATATATATATATATATATATAATTGTTTAATTTGACAATATCAATTCGTGAAAGTGAAACTGAAATCAGAAATTAAAGAAAGAATTGTTTTTTTTTTTTGTTTTTGTTTTAAATCTTTCACACCATTAATATTGAAATCTCTATATATATAATCTATCATTTGGGCAGATATTTCCTCCGATGAGGCAATGTGGCGCATTCTGGATTCGAGCATCCAACAGTGTTGAATCTAGCTGGCCCCTTTGAAAATGGCCAGCATGTATATTTAACAGAAGCTACTACCAGCAAGAACATTCACAGCTTTCTTAAAACTATGTCAACGTTAACTTTTTGCCCGAACACAGCCGAATGTTGAGGCCCTCGTCTACTACACCTGGTCTCACAATAGATGGAGCAGGCGCAATTTTAGGGCTGGAAGAAAATCCTGTCTTCAGAAGCTGGGCCATCGAGGAGTGCACATTGGCCACCCCAATCAGTAGGAGTTTTTCTTTCTGTGCCTCTTGCGGCACACGGTCAGAGGTCTATTTCACAGACCTGCGAAGAAGTAATGGAGAAGTCTGCGCCAAAGATAAACTGCTAGAGAACGATGTCCACCGGGACTAGACACTGGAGGAGGTAGCAGTTAGCATACCATGAATCAACGGTGCCAACCATTTTCCATCATGTTAATGTCATGTGGCTTCGGTGAGCCTCTGAAGCATTTGGCGACCCACAAAACTAACATGGCAGAAGACATCCTACAAAGGTTTCAAAGGCAGACCACAGTGGAAATTGTCACGTTTAATCATGCCATTTACAATGAGGCATTAGGTGATATGGACAGTGCAAAATACAGGTGGCCAAGGAGTTGACACATTTGTCTTAACTCAACCTGATCATGCAGCAAAAAATCTCGCAAAGGAGTACACGTGGGTGAGCAGCTATGCTACTGAGGAAATGACGGCGTATATAGCTGCTAACACAAACTGATGAAGGACCAACTGGGTGTTTATAACAAGACTATTTGGAGCAATCAAGTTGAAGAGAACTATTTTCCTTGATGACCAAAACTGCGCCAAATGAAGCATATTGCTCTAACACTGGCGTCAAGTGGAATATCTGCAATCATGCTAAATGCTCGCCGCACAGCCTATTCCTGCTTCAAAATCCCTTTGAACCGGTACAAGAAATAGAAGACAACCTGCAACATCAGCCGTGTTTCTATAAAAGGCTAATCCCTCAGTGATTGCAAATCGATCATCTAGGATGAGACGGCAATGAAACACAATGTTTCCTTTGAGGCTGTTGACACGGCACATCAAAATCTTTGGCAAAACACGTGTCAAGTGAGGTGTAACTGTTTTGTTTGCGGGAGACTTCAGAAAAATACTTCCAATTATCCCGAAAGAGACACTATCTGACGAGGCAAAAACCAGTATAAAATTGTCCTACATGTGGAGCAGTGTGAAAAGGCTCAGTGGTGATGAGGAAGGTGGTACATTTTCTAAGCAACTATTGGATGTTGGTAATGACACGTTTTTTTTTGGGCGGGGTTAGTTTGTCATTTGGACATATGGTATCTGATTTAAAGGAACTAATGTCTAATGTGTTTCTTAAACCGAGGAATCAATTTAAAGACAACAACTGATTGAGAAGCCATGCCATTTAACTCCCAATAATATGCCAATTGAAGATGTGTATATTCAACTTATGGAACAGTTGCCAGGTTAGCGTCGCAGCTACAATTCCATTGAATCTGTACAAATCGTCGATAGAGCTGTTAATTATCCAGTTGAATTTTTAAATAGCGTAACACCAGCAAGCCTGCTATCTTACAATTTGCTGCTCAAGATTGGGACACCAGTGATGCGTATAATAAATCTCGATCCACCGAAATTTTACATTGGCATACGACTTACACTTAAGACGATGATGGTAACAGTCTTGGAGGCGGCAATGCTGACTGGAAAAGCTAGAATTGTGACTTTATTTATTTCTAAAATTCCACTTATTCACTCGAATCTGTATTTGTAGCTCAGGCGGCTGCAATTCCCGGTGAAACTATTTTTTGCAATCAGCATTAACAAAAGTCAGGGGTAGTCCTTGCATGTGGTGGGCCTTAACTTTCCATACCGTTCCACCCTCCCCCATAGCCAACATTATGTTGGTCGTTTAAGTGTCGGTAATCCCAAACGTCTGTTTATTTATACCACACAGGGAAACCAAAAATTTTGTTTGTCAAGTGGCATTGCAAATTTGATAAGAAACAGACAATCATCAGGTGTTTATGATTTAACTGTACTATTTGTCAGTGTTGTAAAACTTTTGTAAATCTATTCGCACGTCAATTGTGAAACTGTAAATCTACGCACATCTACTGTAAATTTATTTTAACACTAGTCTTTCTAAGAACTATATTCTCTGTGAACGCAGAGAAGACTTTTTCAGAAACACTTACTTTGAATTGTTACATTTGGATAACAGGAGAAACGATTCAAGAGCGTAAACTGGGGTTAACATCCACTTTCCAGGGAATTATCGGGTATGTCAGTGTATATTATATATATATATTGGAAAGAGAGAAAGAGAGGGAGGTTAATTGTTTCCTTTTTATTTCTTTAATTTCGCGCATGCACAGTTTATTATTGATATTGCGACTGCTGAGTATAGTAGAGTCATTTGGTCACTCTGTGATAAAAAGAACATGACACAATTCCCTTCGACAGGAATTTGGAAAAGTATGTTGTATTGCTTGGCTTTCGCGGAAAAATCTCTATCTATAAAAGGCAGGATGTGTGTGTGTGTGTGTGTGTGTGTGTAACGAATGCACGGGCGCAATTTTCGACGGATTTGCACCAATATTTACATGCACATGCTCCAAGTTAGTGGAAAGGCCAAGAACGACTTTGCATTTCCCGATTCCCATCGATAGTGGAAATAATCGATTTTTTCATGCTTCTACGGCAGTTTTCTTGTAGTTTGCGGTCAATTTCTACTGGCCATAGTGAGAGCCTATAGCTGGCTGTCACGAATAGGCAGGAAGATCCTATTAGCCAGCGTGAGGGCCAACAGCTGACTTACACGAATGTTAACTAGCATGCTAAAAATATCGATAACTGCATTTGTCACAAGTGGGAAAAATTTAAATCTGCATGACACTTTACTCCAATTGGTTCATTCGCTTGCTTAAACTCAACGTTGATTCTGATTCCGCAGAACTGGGTTGGGTGTGAAAAAGTATTTGTTGTTAACATTCTGTTTTCATTCGGTTTTTCCAGTTATGAGTCCTTTTTTTTAAAGCTGATCGTTTTGTGTTCATTTTTAGTTCTTTTTTTCGTACCAGATTTAATGTTTAGTATAGAGCTTAGAACAAATTCGCAGTTTGAGACAGGCTAGAAGTAAGGTATGTAGCAACATCAGCACGGCAAAGGGCACTCCTTTAAAGGCAAGGAAGGGCAAAAATATTTTAAGTCAAGTGACAGCCATTGCTGCATGAGTTGTACGATTTTTGAATCAAGCCTGGACAACGCCGGGCCATGCTGCTAGTCTCCACTATGAACATTTCAAAGTATTTACGTGTCAATCTTAGAGGACTCGAAAAGCGTTGGATGAATCTAATTGTAATTACGAAGGTACGGCTTCCCGGAAAACTTTCTCTGATCGTTCTGATAAGTAAAGAATTACCGAATTTGTTGGCGAGGGTCTCAGATTCAACACGGAGGCATGCATCAAGTGTCTTGCGGAGGTAGTGCTGCCCTGGGTCAAGAGGTAGATTCTTGTACAATATTATGTCTAGCAAAGCGATTCTTCACCATTCTGCACAAGCAGGAGAACTCAGTCATAACTGTCAGATAAATTTTGCGACCAAATCACCACTTATATCTGGCCCTAAAACTCACATGACTGCAACCCACTTGATTACTATGTGTCGGGGTGCAATTGAGTGAGAGACCCCAAAAACTGCTTGGAACATCAAAGATGAAGTAAAGGCAAGGATTATGGCAGCATCCATGAACTTAAACAGGGAGACCAGAAAAGATGCAGGAGATTCCAAGATTGTCTCGAGGAACAAGTTGAAGCCTATGATGATTATATTGAATAAGTCTACTCTTTAGTATTTCAATATGTTTTTGTGTAATTTCGGTAAACATACCTGTTAAAATAAAATGTCAGTGTTGTTTTCATTTTCGCGTAATTAAGATGTCATTTCATCCATCGTACCCTGTATTATATATATATATATATATATATATATATATATAGATGTCTGTGATTTTACATTAATATTCAAATTTTGTGTCCATGGCCAAAGGCACTCTTCGAAACTGATACGAATTCGATTTCTATTTTGATCTTGCCGTCATCGAAGTGAGTTGCTACGTTTTGCCTCCCTTCTGAGAGAAATTCTAAGCTCAGAAATAAACCCACTTCAAGCTATAAGCGTTTATTACGGTGAATCTAATCATCTGATAGATATAACAGATTAAGTAGCGATGTTAACTTACATAGAATGGTTGCTTTAAGTCTGCACACTTTAAGGACATTGCCAACTCATACATATTTATACATTCTTGAACAAAAGGAAGACCCACTTCATAGCGATATTGAACAAGGAAATAATAGGAATGATATAACAAGCTTGGTATGTGGGTGTCTGCTGGCGTTCGAGTATGTATGTCACTTCTTGAAACTTGATTCAGGTATATGTACTTATTTTCCCAATTTTTACGGCCGCTTATATTTGTCGCCGATTTATTAGTAGATATTGATTTATAGGTTTGCAAAATGCTATTCAGATATTAAATTAATAATTAGTAATGTTTATTCTTACAGATACGTAATGTTCGGTATATAATATTAGGTTTCTATATTGAAATAGGATTAGTCAAATAATAAATTCAATGGAAAAACCGTTTGATATCGATATAATAAATGTGAATATATGTCTGTCACATTATTTCAACTTTACTTCTATATGCGTAGTTCAACAGATACCATTTAGGAATTAGGCCAACTCCAAAAAACAAATTAATATGTTCTGGGCCAGTTTCGAACCTGCAATTCTGAATTTTCACGTTTTCATTACTGCGATTGTTTTCAGTGATATGTTTTAGGTGTTTTGCGACGAATTCTAGTTGCACGATAACATTTTAACTTTGAATTAAATTTGGGAATAATTAGAATTAATTGCGAAATCCAGCGGAAGTCACCCATGAAATAAAATAATTGTTTGTACGGAAAGTGAAGACCGACGTATATAAAATTATCTTTAAGTTAAATGGCGTCAGAAGAATTATTGTTGAACATTTAAAAGATAAACTTAAATATTAATTCAACACTTAAATTCAGCGATCAATTTTGAGTTCTGTAGTTGTTGCCTATCGCGTTTACTCCTCCCTACCTATTGTGATGAAAGCCTAATCAAGAGCCCTCCGCGGGCGCTACACTAAATGCCGCCCGGTAGGAGGAGAACGAAAGTACTTGGGTTAACAAGAACTACCCCCTTGATGAATTTCAACGTAACATTAAGAAGAAACGAGAAAACCAGAAAAGATTATAAAAAGCGATATGTCTATATTATTCAATATAATTATTTATGTAAAAAGTTATAACATAAATATGTTATAAAATCACTACAAAATAGATATTTTGTTTCAACACCTCTGGTGTCTTATCAACATTATCATTGATAAGACACCAGAGGTGAAGAAACTAAATGGCTATATTTGTAGTGACTTCATAGCATATTTATATTATAATTTTTTACATAAATAATTATATATATATATATATATATATATATATATAAACAAACCAACCGCACCTAAAAAATTGAAGTTTGTACTGTATGACACGATGTCTCTTAATATTCCTTAGGTTTTTCATAGTCATGTTGTTAATCTACACTAAAATATACCTGTCCGCATTGCTATTTAAAGTGAGAGGAAAAGGTGTCATGACTTTTCATAAGCTATTTATGCGAAAGTGAGAGTAACGAACTCAACTGGATTGCGAACTTGGATCACCGATATGACGTTCCGAGGTCATTTGATTTGATTGTTTCAGTTTATATCAGCTAATTCTGTGTCTTTTAATACCGAAATTTAATTTCCTTGGGAGGTTTGAAGTAATAAAAATGCCCTATACATTATGATTCACATTAGCATATATGGCAGATGATACTGAGCTTTTGTTCATAAACTTGTTAGTGCGGACATCATTAATAGACGCGGTGATATGTGTTATATGTTGTAGGTTTGTTGGAGTTATATTCTGGAATATAGTTTGATTTAAGAAAATGTCGTATTATATAGATTAATGTCATTATAGTACTTCAATTTTGATTGATGTATTATTGGTATTTTGTATATTACTGCTATTTTTACTATAAAATGTCTTTTTTATAATTAATAGGGTTTTGTTTGGGGTTCAATCTTTGCCCATAGCTGGGGCACTAACAAATGCTATCACTCCGAGTGAGAGTGTCCCTGGAAACAACAGCATGTAAGGAGTGGTCACATACTCCTCAAAACTCTCAATCACCCGATCAAAGGCCTTGCTGCCGGATTGTTTCCATTATAAAACGTGTGTGTGTGTGTGAATGCATGTATGACTGCATAGCTTCGGAGAAGTCGTTAACATGAAAAAAAAAAATAAACGTCTTCTATCCTGCGCGTTGCCTGAATCTGAATTGGACACAAAATGAAGTAACTAATTGAGATTTGTCAAATAATAATAAATGAAATGGAAATTTCTCAAAGGTCAATTACAGCAGAAGAAACCGCATTTCTTTTGCATTTAATGAATGTGGTTTGGAATAAATGAGGGTAAAATAGAGAAACTGAAAATATATTATATGGAAAAATGGTTCGAAGCAAAGAAAGGTGAAAACAATGATCTGATTCCATTACCTATTGTCGAGTTCCCAATATAATTCCAGCACACATCTGGCTACTTCATTTCAAGCTTAGAATTTTATGCACCTCAAAAGTCACATGCTACCTACCTTTTTATTATCTGTTGAGATAATCCTTTTCTTAGCTAATGGTATTAAAAGGTGACGGTGCTACTATAGCGTGAGTTCTACCTCCTTTTTCACGTGTTTAGAAAATGTGAGACAGATAAAGATACCTATTTTAGACCTCACTGCACCCCATCTGATGGCCACGTGAAGAGAGGAGTATGACATATTAAGGTATACCTCACACTATAGTAACACCAACGAAACTCCCTAAATTACATCCAAGCAAAGACACATTGTCCTGTCGTTGGAAAATAACATATATTACTGTCCGCCGCTCATAAAACCTTCACAGTCGTAAAATTTAAATTTGAAGAAAAAGGCAAATCATGTTAGTCAGGATACCCACAGTAAATAAGACAGAGGGTTCAGACTGAGTGACACAAATTATTTATTAACAATAAAAAATAAGACAAAAATATAGAAATATGGTATGGTAGAAGTATGGTTCGTGAATAAAGTTTCTGCACTTTAATTGTACAATTGAATTATTATTTTTTTTTAATCTATAGAATATGTCCTGGTTGTGAAGCCTGTACTTTGGAAGACGCCAACAAATCTTTTTTTCTATAGTGACGAACCGCTGAAAAAAAAATGACTGACCAGTATCAGGAGCGAGAAAGAACTGGCTGTCCCTTTATATGCCCCCCCATTAAGGGATTCTCACTGGTTCCGTAGTAGCCTAACGTAATGCCTATTTTTCGCTTTGAAACGAACCCTGACACACAGATTTCAATTTCTGCCAAATTCTGCCAATTTATAACTCGGAACTCCAAGTTGGCATAATTTTATTAGAAAATAATTGGTCCTAACACACAGACAAATAAATCAATTACTGGATATATTCCTAAAATATTGTCACCTCAGAACATGAGAAACTGATAAAATAGATTCTAATTTCTGGTGATTGACAAATCAAAATATTTCGGATCATCATGTAGCGAAACTTGGAAAGATTTAATTTTTCTAGGACTGAAAATCATGCGGATGCTTACTTATGATATCAGCAGAATTTCTTTTTCGTCCGTAATCGTAATCATCGAGCCAAGCGAACGATCCTTTCTTTAGCTGTACAGTATGTGCTACTGTTTTGAATTCACAGTTACTTTCTCTTAAACCGGTTGCTACCCAGAGCCATCTTGCTATTTACCCACAGCTGGGGGAAGGGAGAAAATAGGATTCATACCTTTCTCAATGCTATTAGCATGTAAGGGAATGTAATGGATCTGAGAGGAATTCGAAATCGGCTCTCCAATTCCGCAATCTGTGTTGTTATCCACTTTTAATCCACTGTACCTAGTTTCTTGTGATATACAAGAGATATCACACAATTTTAGGGGATGTAAGTTACGAAAACGTCTTCCGCTAGTAAAAGTGATTTCCTGGACATGTAATATTGAACCGGGTTTCGTAAGTGGTGACAAAATGAAAAAATCCTATCTGTTAAAAATATAAGATATGTATCTTCAAGCGAAATTTTATGGGAACAGAGCTTAGTACTTTAATACAATTTAATTCAAATAATTATATTGAAATTTTCGGCTCTTGTTTTGAAACATATGAACTCTTATGTAGCGTGTTGGAATCATATTTTTAAATAAATAATTATATTTCTGCTCTACTTTTGTATCGAGCACTATTTTTTAAAAATAAAAACAAAAATTCTAAAGAATTTGGATTATTTACCTAACGAGTTCTTTCCTACTTTTTATATATTTTCACACACACACACACACATATATATATATATATATATATATATAAAACAACACGTTTTAATTATCGACCTCCTAAATTTTCAATGCATAAAAAACTACTAAATAGATTTTTTTTTCAGGTTTTCAGATAAGGCATATATCCATCATAACAAAATTTGTCGTAAGAATCACGGAAATAACCCTTTCAGTTATTCAGCATAGAAGACAATAAGTTAAAACAGTTTTGTCTCATCCCCACTTTGTTTTCCTCAGTGAACAATAGGGAAAAGGAAAAACAGTATTCAGGCCTTCAGTAATGGCAACAACATTCAGACTCCGGCTTCAAACTACATTCAAGAATCATCGGGAAAACTAGTACTGTAGAGAGGGAAAATGGATCAGGAGGTAACAGTAGCAAGATGAGTCACCAGTTCATATTCTTATTGTTCAAAGCAGAGTGTTATAAAGAATAGTGCTACAAAAACCTTAGAGAATTACATGTAAGATATCTTTAATCATTTCTAAGATACAACATTTCAAATCTTAATATAAAATTGCAAAATTTTCTGAAACACGATTTGGACAAAAGTGATGTTACACCATATATATATATATAAGCTGATATCATTGCAAGATTCGGGTATTGGTTGAATTGTATTCGATACAATCTGTTTCCAATTATCACGTGTTCTTATCATTTGTTCAAAGATATCTGATGCGGAAATAGAATTCGGGTAAGCTATGAATAACTAGAAACAATGTCGCGAATACAATCGAATTTCCTGGGGTTAAGGATGCGAACTAACTCATCGTCTCGTCCTTAGATATCTATAAAGAAAATCCATAAAATAAATTGTTACCTTTAAGGAGGAGGGTATTTCGCACAATATGTTGTTATTAAATAATTATTTTTTTAATTATATGATTTATTTTGTCAAACATTATAAGCCTGAAATATACATTAAAAACGTCATACTATCAAATAACATTATCATTAACATAAAATTCATAATATTAAAGATGTTAATGAAAAATGTCCAACTCATAATGACAGTTCGACTGGAAATATTAAAATAGATTGATTGACGTGAACCATATTCGTGTAATCTTTAAGGTTGGTTCTGGACAAACATCGTCTATGCGAAAGAAGATAATTTTGGTTAATTAATTTTCTCATCCGGTTTATTTAACCTATATACCGTGATGATTCTAAGATAGGACCACGTTATCGCATGTATCGTGTCCCTTCAAGACGCTGGCGACAATGGCTCTCCACAACATCCTCTTCATTGTAGGATTTACTTACTGAAGTTCTTTAGGTAAGTTACGCGCTGTTTTCCTGTCCATCTTCCCTGCAAGCAAACCTCTCCCATAGCGTGAAATTTTACTAGCCCTTTTTCTTCATTATATGATCTAAGAGTGTCAATTGTCTCTTCCTGATAAGTGTCCTTTTTGTTTCATTTTCTCTAAAACTTCATGGGTGCAGACATGATTGATATATGGTATCACAGCATCCTTCTTTAGAACCACATTTCCTCAGATGAGGATTAATTATCGTGTGGCGGGGGCATAATCTTCCTATCAGGAGATACGTGGATGACACTGTCGATGGTGGAAAGAAAATACAAAAGAGTGAAAAAAAAGTATAAAGATCTAACCATTGACTGCAAATAAATACCATAAAAAATAACACTAAATATTTGGTGATATTTTTTATATATTATATGCGCGGTACTTATTAGAAAGCGCTCAATATCAGAGATAGAGCTAACATTTGGTTGGATTGATGTGATGTTTTGACCCTGGGTTTCACGCTTTTGCGATCCTCAGACAAACTGACGATCGCAAAAGCGTGAAACCCAGGGTCACAAGCTCACGTCAATCCAACCATATATATATATATATATATATTTTTTTTTTAAGCATTGTGCCCCAAGCAAGGCGTGAAGCCACTAGGATGCAGGGGGTTGCGGAAGATTTGGAGCGAGAGCAGATAAGAGTGATAGGAGAAAGGAAGAGGAGAAGGATAGTGGGTAGATCAAGGTAATTGGAGATGTCGATTGACATTACATTTAAATAGTTGGATATTATAGCTTTCAGGGAAACAGTAATTGGGGAGGGTGTTCCACTGGCGATAGGTGCGAGGTATGAAGCTATTGGAGTAGAAGAGACGGCTACATTTGAAGGTTTCTACGGTGTAAGGGTGAGAGCGGGATGCCAGCCTCGTGGGGCGCTTGAATTCATGGAGTCTGGGAACCAGAGAGGCAGCTCATCAGAGCAGTTACCATGGAAGTATTTGTAGAAAAAAGACAGAGAGGCGACGGCACGTCTGTGAGAGAGTGACTGCAAACAAGACGCTAGATCAGGGCCAATTAGATTACATATCCTTCTCTGGATCTTGTCAAGAACTCCGAGGTAAGCAGAAGGTGCTCCAGCCCATATATGGCAGCAATACTCCATGCAAGGGCGAATGGTTGTTTTATATATTTGAAGTATCGATTCAGGGGAGAAAAATTTCCTGGCGCGGCACAGAGAGCCAACTTTCCTCGCGGTGGAAGAAGCAATTGACTCAATGTATTTGTTCCATCTCAGGTCAGCAGTCAGCGTGAGACCGAGCAGACGCAGGGAGTTGCTCTCAGGAAGTTGACTATCAGATATTTTAATGGGGGGCAGGGAAGGATCTCTATGGTGGTTATGTGTGTGTGTGTTATAATCATTTACTCAGTGTTAGATCTCCCCTACATGTTCTTTAGGATTCCGTAACGCAAATCCATGGGAGTCTAAAAAGAAAGTCCACGCCGGGACGTATCAGTTGCCTGAAACCATTTTTATCCATCCATTAGAGAAACCGTTTGTTTACAGCCAACAACTTATGTTTCTGATCAATTTTCTCATCATGCATGGCTACCGTGGGAAAGCTTCGATGGCCACAACATATGCTACGCTCGGGTTAGGTTTTGCTACAAAATTCAATCATTAATTAAAACTGAAATGATATTAAATTGTCTCGTCCGATCTAAACTGTCATGTAGATGTCATTCATGTCGTCCCACCTGGTCAGAAATGATTAAAATATCGTCCATATTCAACGGGACTGTTAAAATATGGGTTAAAATTGCGTGTACAGATAAACACACATATATATATATATATATATATAAATATATATACTTTTGAATATAGACATAGCATGAATATTAAGCGTATTTGACTTATATATATATATATATATATATATATATATATGGTATCTTTTTTTATCCATGTATATAATTATTTTAAGACATATTTGGCTACAGGTGCTTGAATAGTCAACTTCGTTGTCATTTGTGCAATAAATTTAGTAAATATAAACTTATGTATTCGTTAGTTATAATGACAAAAATACATGGATGTCTAATGAAATACACTTTCAAATATATATATATATATATATATATATATATATATATATATATATATATATATTTTCGTGTCCATAAAGATATATAATAACTAATTAATGTTTCAAAAATACTTAAAAGAAAGTAATTATAACAATTAAAAATTCCATTAATCCACATATTCTAAAGCAATGAGAATCGACAACACTTATATCCTCTACAAAAATATGTGACATTCTCTCTGTCGAACAAGTAGTACAGACGGAAAGGTCGATAACACGTATGTCAACGGAACTTTAGGTGTCTTTTCCAGGCCATTATAGAAACATTTGTGCTTTAACCCACAACAAAAATTCGACGTTAGAAAACCCCAGATACTTGTATTTTATCAACAAAATTATCTGGTCACTCATTTCACATATCTACATAAAAAAGAACATAGGAAAAAGTCTGTATACACTTTGCTTTCTCTTCTTCTTATTTTGTCAAATTGATGTACGATCTAAATTTGACACCAAACACAAAATTCTACTCAGCATAACTGTCTCTTCTCCAACACCACATGACAATAAATATATAATACTCATTTTGTTGTTTCCACGTCTCAATTTTTTATTGCAGCATACCTACGAACGATAATGGGTATGCCCCCATTAGCATAAATACAATAGTAATACTGTATGCATTCGTCAGCCGGTCTGCAGTTGGAGATTCGTCTTCAGCTGGGCTGGTTAAGCTCTCTGCCTCGATATAGAACATCCTCAGACGCGGTTATGTTGAAGGGCAGACTGATCCCGGGGAAACAAGTCAACGGGAAAGTTTTGGCCGAGTCTACGGGCTCGGGAACCCCACAATAAATTCAGCCTTGCGCCCATCTGTCTATGATACCAAAATTGACTATGATAAAAAATCGACACAGGACAAAAATGCACTTTTCCTTACGCATATATAAGCAGGCACCTAATAATTCTTAACTTAATTTTTCTCACATCGGTTGTGCCGAATATCAAATAAAATAATATCATTTGAGGAGCAAGTGTCATTGCGACTTCTTTCAGTTCCCCCCATGGTCTTACCAAGATGTACCGAATTCACGTGCGGACTGGAAAAAAAAAATTAAATTCTAAAATAAGCGAGCCTTTTGAAACTAATGTTTCTCAGGAACTTGTATGAAGCTAAGAAAAAAATAGGGAAATTGCTTGAAATTGTGCCGCAGCAAATCAGTACCAGGCCGGCCGTTTTATATACAACTAGTAACAAGCTACATGTCATGTCTCTCCCAGAAACTCGAACTACGATCTGCTCAGCATAGCCGCAGTATAAAACAGGTGGGCATTGTCGTGCTGAGTAAACGCAATTCGGCCTGAGCGAGCGTCTGCAATAGAGATTGGCTAGCCACCCTAGTAGATTGGTATCCTCGAATACGAGTATCCAGCTATTGTGTGTGTGTATATATATATATTTATTATAGACATTTTTATGTTTAACGTTGTTATTATAAAAATGTCTTTAATAAATAAATTGTCGGACCTTGTCCATTTCTTAATATTTCTAATATATGTATATATATATTTAAAATAATTATTCATCGCGACACAGAAATTACTGTGTTTCGGAGCTGAAAACAAAACTTTAAATTAAACTTAAAATTAAAGTTTTAGCTCTATTCGCAAGAGATGTTGAATAAGTTTGGAAAAAAAATAAGCTAAATAGTATTATATAGTTTATGAATGCCCTTAAAAAACAGACAGAATGGCACGTACTCGTAAGTATCGTTAGGCAGAAATTACAAACCCACAACTAACCGCTGAATTTTTTTTTAATTATTTCTCCCTTCAACTCAAACTATATAATTCTATTTCTATGAATATATATTTTTAAATAATAAAATTAAAATGTTATGCTTTACTGTGTATCGAGTACTGGTTCTAAAATAAATGCTAAAGTACTGTGGATTATAAAACTGACTATTTTTTTTTATATTGATATATCTCCAAATGAAGAGAAAGAACAGATTTAGAATCCACATCCCTTTCTAAGTATTTGAAAGAAATTAATAAGAAAAACTACAGTAAAATGGAAATTATTAAAAAAAAAAAAAAAACGAGAATATATCAGTCCTTAAATAGTCAATGCCCTATTAGTCTACATGAAAAGATATACATTATGTTTCTTAGATCTATTAAGTCAGCGAAATTAGCGGTTATGTGTAGACATAGAATAGCATTTATTTATACAGTGTAACCCGGAGTTGTCGGGACCGGAGAGGGAGTCTCTTATATCCGGGCTTGGTCTATTTTGTTTAGGTAAGTATGGGAACACTTTGGGACCAGAGAAAATCTCTCTTATATCCGGGTTACACTGTATATATAATGTGCACACCTTATTTATGTATCTCATCACTAAATTCTATTCATATGCTTTGTGCACTGCTTATATACTTCTATCAATTCATCTATGGAAGCCATGAATTATCTAAGTTAAGCGGTTAGAGTTTTATTTCTCTATCCACAAGTATACATGTATGTAATCATCTGCCCACTCATGAATGAATCATCAATTAAAAACAGTCTTAAAATTTTACAAACATTATGAAATTTACTTCCTTTATTTGCCTCTGCAGGAAAATAGTCAGTAACTTCCATAATATTTTTCAAGAAAAATCAATCACTTATTTATCCTTTCCGCTCTAGGTAACAATCATCCTCACGTCAAACTCCCTTCAGGTGGAGTTGGAAATATTCTGATTGGAGAGTTAAGAGCGCCGTAAATGATTAGTGGGAAATTAATGATAAGGTGAAACAGGGGAGCGACTTTAAGACCCCAAGATAATTTTATTGCTGCCATCATGCTTAGATTTCCTTCCCCTCCTCTAGAGCCGTTTCCGACTGGAGTGGATGATGTGTAACACACGTCGAAGGACGGGGAAATGACACAGTATCACGTGCTTGGCAGGAGATACTAAGTTGGTAACGATAACACACAAGGTGGCATGGGTGCGTGCTTAAGTAAAAATAAGCCGAGTTCTCATAAAAAGGTGAGGGCTGACACACGTGTATCGCACGAGCATCGTAAGTGTGCAGAGGCAATTCATTATAATACATGTTTAATTTAACGTTACCTAGTATGGCACAAGGATAAATTCAGTTACAGTAATTGTAATCATATTTCTTCTGAAACCGGCGTACAAAACCTGTACTATTAAGGAATATAAAAAAATCTTACTATTCAATGTAAAGCCCTTATAATTATCCACCTTCTGAATAAATGTATGGCGACAAAGCATGGTAGCTACTTCTGAATTTACGCTAAAGAAATTTCATCCCAAATTATTTGGTGACAAAGCCCCTTATAATTTGAGACAAAATGAAAACGTGTTCCAGTATAGCATAAGATACATAAATACTAACACTTTCATTTACTAAGTGCGTCACACTATTGTATGACTGAATTCCTTCATGATGTAAAACGCTGATAGAGTTTTTTTTTTCTTCTTTATAATTAAGACTTGGCAATGATTAGATTTTTGAACAGATTTAAACGCCTTTTCCCGGACACATGATAATTTAGGATATAATATTAAAAAACTGTTTATTTCGAGGGAAACAATATTCTGTCAGATTTTTTTATCAGCATGGAATAATTTCACCAAAATAATCTTGACAGTGAAATAAAGGTCTCTTAGTTTCAGGGCTATCCATTAATTTGTCAAGATGTCCAAGAAAAAAATTGAACATGAACCACGATATTGAATCCTACGAGTTCCTTTTTCAGTTACGTAAGTTTTAACGGTGTCAGATGCAAATGATTTTATTGCCTAACTCTTTGAACATTGATGTTCTGATTGATGCTTTGACATTTTGCCTTCCGATTTTGTGGTTAAAGTATTTACTTTCAATAAAAATAATATGGAGTGTAAAGTAGAGTTTTTCATTTCCAAAAGCACAATGCCCTACTAATTGAAGCTCTTTATTTTATGTACCCGATACTACATTTGACCATGATTTTATTCCGTCTAAACTTATAAGCAGGTTCTTACAAAATTATAAAGGATGGAATCCCTTGAGCTTAAATCCTGCCATTATTTTAAATTTTATCTTACTTTACGGTTGTCAAATCATTAAACATCCTATGGCACCATCTTTTAACACATTGTCAGCTAATCACAAGTTATCTTGTGGTTGGCAGTTTTTATTATGACGCAGATTATGTCGTTCTTAGCAGTTTCTGATATATTTTCATTTACGACAAAAACGATTTTATTCCTAGAGATCCATTTAGCTTGAAAATAACGTTTAGATTTCAGTTAAAGGTAACAACAAACTCAAAAATTTAGTTTAAGTTGGCTATGATAAATTTGGCGCTTGTAGTCAGTTTCTGTATCAGAATCACTCCAGTCAACGTGTTCCATTGCAAAATATCAGAAACACGCCAACAAACTCAACGACGGTAAAATTACCTCATGAAACCAAAAAAGAAAGAGAAAAGATACGCATTTTATCTGTAAAATGTTTAGCATTCTTCGAGGAGAAACTGTAGGGTGTAAGCCTGCAGTCAGATTTTAACAAAGTTACAATATTTAAAATAGAGACCTCAAAATTGACATATCAGTGATAATGAGCGAGAATAAATCAGAAATTTAGAGCAATCTTGAAATTAAACGGTTAAAACAACAGCGAAGTTCTGACATGCGAGACGCATATGCATGAGATGACGAGTATCCTAAACTCGTTCAGTTGAATTGGAGAAAGCAACGAGATCAGAAGTATGAACGCTCCACTCATCGATGTGCTCTATCGAGGGACAATGCCCCGTAGTGCGCAGTGGGAGTCAACCATACCGAAATATATCTCCCGGTGGTGGCGCATCATTGAACAAAGAAAGATTTATGAGTGGCCAGAAAGCTTTAAAGCGGGACGAACAGGGGTAACTGACTAAAGGCGATCTAGTTACCCATGGCATCGTCAGAGGAAGAACACATCCAGGTGCTATGTACCTTGATCAGGGAAGACTCAGCAATAATGAGCAAAACTGCGGCAACTATGCGCAACATCCCCGAATCTACACAGACCATGCACCATAAAGACTTATACACCGTTATAGTTGTGTGTGTTGAGTGCCCCCAAAAGCAAATGGTTCATACGTGGCTTACCAGACAGGCATTTGTAACTTCGTTTCGGAATGAATGAAGACACTCGTTGGACGATAACAGAGCCAGAAATGATATATGCATTTGTTTTCTTCAGTGGAAATAATGTTGTGTAGTTAAATTACTTTGACGTTTTGAGTTAAACTCTTATAACTTATAGAAAAATCTAATGTAATACATCAACGTGATGCATAACTGAGTACTGTTAGTTATAGGATGTGTTTGGTAGATCACAGAGCACTGCAAAATAAGTCTTTTAATCGGTATCATTACATGCAAGGTAGTAAAGCCACTAAGACACAGGGGACTACAGGGTGTGGAAGAATTAGCAACAGAAACGATGAGCAGGAACAGTAAAGTGTTATCAGGAGGTCGGTAGACAGCGATTGACATTGCATTGATATTCTTGCAGATTAAAGTTGACTAGAAAGCATGGACTTCCGCAAGCAAAAAAAAAAAAAAAAAAACGGTCAGCATAGAAATTACGGTTACATCTCGTCAGATCAACTGTAAGTTGATGGTATCTCGACGCCAGTCTATTTTTAGCTTAAATTCAAAAAGGTTAAATACCATAACGAAGAGTTCATCCAAACAATTACCATGAAATTATTTATAGAAAGGACAAAGAGGCAATCGTACGGCGGTGGATAAAAGACTGAAGCCGTGCTGCTAAATCGGGACCGATAATGTTGCTGATTTTTCTTTGGATTCTATGAAAGATCTCAAGGTAAATTGCAAGAGCACCAGTCCATATGTGGCAGCAATACTGTAAACATGGATGAATGATAAACTTAGAGCTAGGTACAATAGATTCTGGAAAGAAAAAAATATCTCGCTCAAAACAGTGAATTAATTTTCTTAGCAGCTAACTTAGTAATGGATTCACTATAATTTTTCTACTTGATGTCAGCTGAGAACGTGAGGCCGAGAAGACGCAAAGTGTTATTTTCCTGAAGGTTAGTATCGGCCATGCTGATGGAAGGCAGTCAGTGGTCTCCCAGATGATTATGGCAGAGAAGTTTAGTTTAATTATCAAGCAAACTTTTTTGCCCAGTTAACATTGGACTTAATATTGTTTTGGTCATCGGCTGCCATTATAACCTTGCCGGACATTTACTCTCGAGACAGAAGTAAATGATTTGTACAAAAGCGTAGATATAATGTCCAGAGCTGGTGTTGTCCGGAAGGTCATAAACAAAAATTAAAAACAGTGTAGGAACTACACAAATTTCGTCGGCAAATTGAATGAATGAAGAAAACAAATATTTTACAGACATCTCACTAGTAAATGAGTTATACAACAAAATTAAAATACAAACCTACAATCACTAAAATAAATTCATGAGAAGATGA
>CAHIKZ030000222.1:522500-547500 GCA_903632075.3 Acanthosepion pharaonis | reverse complement strand
TAGAGAGATATTACCAATGTTTGGAGAATGATTGGAGAGTTGTATAATCCGATGTACATCTGTAAATTTAGTGAAACACGCTGGTGTGAGTATACTGCTATGGAGATTATTCAGTGCATCCCGTTGGAAATCATGACATCTTTAGCAGAAATTGTGAAGAAAGAAAACAAAATTATATGATGGAAATGCATAAAGCAATCAACAGTAAAACTTTATCTGGGTTATCGTTTTGTCTTCTAACCTGGCAACAACCCAAAGCATACGTCGTCTCTGGTGAAGTACTAACTCAAGAAGGATACATTTTATGCTGCCGATTGGCTTGCACAAACCCGTGATTTAAATCCAAATATCTGTGTAATGATCAGAAGCCTGTGATCTACATCAGAAGACTATCAAATTGAAGTGATCCAATTGCCAAAGAAGAAACTGAGACTCTTCAAATTCTATATGAAATGGTTAAACTGAAAGGATATAAAATTGAATATTAATGTCAAGGAGGAGATAATAAATTTTACCTTTGTTTTTTTTTTTTTTAGTTTTTTGAATTAATTTTATGTGTATGTAAATTTAAATATAAGCTTTTAGATAAAAAAAAACAACGAACAAATTACGGTGCCATCACGTAGAAGTACTTGTTTTCATTTGAATGGCGTCGTGCCAGGTCAAAATTTCTACGGTGGTCTGCTTAAGGACAGTGGGTACCGAAAGCTGCCTTCACTAATCAGAATATTATTCAGTTTTAAAAACCCATAATGGTTTGATAAGCTGTGAAAAAAAAAATCTATCAATCCTAGATAAAAAATACTTTGAAATGCAATATAAGGAATTCTCTTAAACAACTTTTGAGAAGTTATTTTTTTTTTAAATAACTAAATTTTTGTAGGTGGTGGTGGGGAAATAATAGTTTCTCTCTCTCATATATATATGTATGTGAAAGTATAAACTAATTTTTACTCATAGCTTTAGGATTCTTACGGCCAAAGCTTTTTCAAAAGCTAGTCGTGTGCGATATACAAACCCAATCAAGACATTACTAATCTTCAAGAAATCACAGCGTTGTTTTCAACTCTGTAGAATTCTTAAATGTTACTTTTATTGTTCAATGCTGTGTAGACGCAGGTTGTTTTGACTTTCTGTGCGTAGCAGTCACACCTGTGATTCCTTAACGAATATACGACGTTAATAAGTTCAATTTCCTACATCAAACATCTTTATTATTTCTCTAGCTTTCTCCATAAAAGTGGCTTAATAAGTCAAGCGGTAACCCTTTAAATTGTGTGTGACACTATTTAGCGTTTGCGTGAAAATTAAAAGCGAGAAATACTTAAGGTGAGAAAAAGCTATCACAAAAGACATACTGAGCGATGTTATTTTTTTAACAAAAGAAAAGTGGAAAAGGTTTTATTTTCATTTGCGAAAAAAGTTTTTTTTTCGCAGAAGATACGAAATTCGTAAGATCTCGGATCTGTCGGAATTAATTTATGCTATGACGCGGCGAATAAAAGATAGCAATCTGCCCATGGCAATTATGAAAATTTCAAATTGGCAAGTGGCTTACAAGGCAGAATGTTAACAGATAATCAGATTTAGCTCGAGCACCGACTGAGAAAGGGATCAACTGAAACCACCCCAAAGAAAAAGGGAGGGAGAAAAGAGAAAAAGGAAAAGAATAAACCATTAACTATCTTTCGGAGATATCATTTGGTTTTGGGAAGAGACCACATGTTTTATGTCTCGACATGGCCATGATAAAAGTTTGTTACCGGAACGGATTGTTGGCGACAGAAGTACGAAGGCGTTAAAGATATAAGATTCTGATAATCACTTGACAAAAATCCCGTTGACGAATTCCAGATGACATTCAGTAAAGATAGAGATTAAGGACCACACTACGAGTCGTAGGGGTCTGGTGTCGGAAAGAGAAAGGAAAGAAAAAGGAAGATATTTTTTTCTTTGAGTGATAATTGTAAGCTGAGGCCAGACTGGCCGCGCCCACGCTGCCGAACGTTCATTGGCTGAGTGGTGGCGTGAACGGTGGGCGAAGGTAAACATATGAGAAGGAAGGGAAACCTGTTGACGCCTCTAAGGGGATTGGTGTGAGATACAACTATGATAAAGAAGGAAAACTGGTTGACGCCCTCTGAGGGGATTGGTGTGAGATACCAATATGAGAAAGGAAGAATTTGGGAGGACAATTCCCATAAGAACCCCTCTAAAAACAGAAAGTAATGGACTTCCAAAAATGGAAAGTGATAAATTTTCCTGTCCGAAAACGAAGAAAATCGTTATTGTGGATTTGCAATTATCGAGGAACCCAAACCACAACAGGCCCCCACCCGGTTTTGGTCGGCGTCCATATAAACGGACGAGACGGTGGCAGTTGGGCAGACGCAGAGAGCGGACAGCAGGCAGCAGTAGAGCTGTGATCTCGGAGACCAGCCTCGCAGGAGCGGACTGAAAGATATCCACGCATCCCGACTTGGATTTCTAACCAAAAACAATTTATTTTTGAAGAACGACTTAGACTCACACCACCAAAACAACTTTTACGAATATCGCCTGAAGACACCAAAATCCAGTTTATTGAAAAACAACTTATGATATTAAGACTCGCCTAACAAACGCAAAGTGTCACGTATCCATAGAAGCGGTTTGGGAGAAACACGCAGTCCTGTAATCAGCAACCAGATATAAAAATATTTGTTATTCTTTTTTTAACACATTTGAACCTTTCGAGTTATTACTTTATTTTCTTTTACATATACTTGTGCGATATCACCATTGCTCGAATTCGGCTGTCATTACAGCCCGGCGACTGATTGATTTCGTGTACCTAAAATCAAATCACAACGTGGGTAGGTTAGATTAGAAATCAAAGCAGTTACTTCGGTAACCAGACGTTGGAGGCGAGCTGGGAACGACAAAGCTGATATCGAATCTAACCAGATTCCCATCCGAATCAGCCAAGGGTTAGAACGTCACATTTGGCGCAACGACCAAAATCAAGTCACATTGGTCGTCACAGGATAGTACGGGGGCAGAGAGGCGCGGGGTGACGTCACATCAGTACTGATGTTATTCTTCAGATACTGAATTGTCTGCGATTTATTGATGGATACATTCTTCTTAAGATATCATCAAATACAATAATTAAGGCACAAACGATTAGAAGAAACAGGTGGCCATAAAATTTCGGACTTTCACAAAATTACCCGGGAAACAAAAGTTTCAACAAATCCACCATGTAATTCAAAGATTTTGGTTCTTTGTTCTGTTGTGATTTTTTTTTTCATGGATAATTTTACAATACACACAAACACACACACACATATATATATATAAAATACGCGCTGAATTTTTAATATTTATATTTTTACTTCTTAAGGCGAAACAAACACTAAAGTTCCGTCAATAATACTGAATATTGCAACCAGACGTCTTTATCTATATATTTCTAGCATTAAAAAAAAAACACAATAAAACACCAACAGTAAAATGGAAATTAATAAAAAACAAGAACTTGAAGAAAGTTAAAAGGCCCATGTCCATTGTGCATATATAAAAATGTTAAATATTTAGTTTCAGAAAAATAAAAATTTCTTAAATCATTGAAGTGAAATAGCGATTTCTTTTAGACATTGCCAAGTTTTGCCCTTGAGTAATAGTAGATTTTATAAAATGAAACTAACATTTTTATTTGTTCAAAAATAAAATAGTTTATGTATATATATATTTAATATATTCATTTCAACGTTATCATATATGTACCGAATTAGAAAATGAATTAAATATATCTTTGTCGGTACGAATAAAAATATAAATATTAAAAATGTGACTAAATAATATTTGAATGGCCCTTTGGAAAAAAAATCGTAATTGAAATTTATATAAGAATAAAATTGCCAAATGTATTGTTATTTAAGCCCAGACGATTTGTTGGAACACAGACAATACCTCAGATTTCTACTTATAAAAAAGTTTGTATCTATAGACAGATACCCACCCCCAGATTCCTACCTTGACATGGCCGACGTGATAACTACAAAACATTAGATACATAAGTTTTGTAAATAAGTAAAGTTGATACCATAAGTACAGTATATTCATCAATAAACCGAAGACAATTCATTATCTCAAGAATAACACCCCTAACAAAAAAAAAGAAAGATTAAAGTTTCGTTTACGCCATCATTTCAAAATATCAAGTTTGTCTGGACTTATAAATTAAGTAAATAAATTTCCAAAATGTTATTCTTAGCATTGCTTCATAATGGAACGGGACTTTCTATTTTAAGTTTAAATTTCATGACGGAATTTGAATTTAAGTTTCAGTTTTGAAACATGGGAATTTCTGTGTTGCGATGATTACATATTTAAAAAAAAAATTATAATGCTCTACTGTTGTATCGAGCACTAATTTTTTTAAAATAACTGCTATGATCTTTGAATTATAAATCTCATTGTTATATATATATATATATATATATGAGTATATTCTATATTTTACATAGAACACCGTATCTTCATCCAGTCCTAATTTGTTTTATCATATATACACGATTTTAATATTCTAGTCAAATTTACCTGGTCTGAAGAAATTGAGGACCAACAATGCCCAGAACTCTGTCTGTAGGCTTCCGGCCTAAACCTGATGCGGAATAATTTTATTGACCTTTTTACATTTTTTTTTTTTTTTAAAGAATAAAGGTAAAAATTGATAAAAGCTTAAGGAAATATATTGGTTTATTTGCCGCTTAATTTCTTCTCTTTCCCGTATATTACTTTTCTCACATGCAGGCATACCCTCTATAAAGAAACTGTATATTAAAGAATTTTCGAGACTCACATGCCTAGATTCATAAGACTGACTTGTATGACAGCTAGAATTTCAAATGGCAAAGAAACTGAAACGTATATATATATATATATATATATATATATATATATATATTAGATACTTCCAGTGTCTGAAACTTTAACTCGACAGGACAAAAGTTGATTAAACCATTACCACGTGATCGTCTAAACTATTTAAGCTTTCTTTTTTTGTGTTTAATTTTTCTAAGCCAATTATAGGTTAGTCCACTGTCTCGAATGAAAGTTAACCTCGACCTGGGGAATTCTTGAAGTCATTACGTTTTCTTTCAATGTTATCTTATCATTGGATCAAATGACATCGGCATCTCAAACTTAATTTTTAAAAGAACTGGACAACTCGTAATAGATTAATGGTATGTATTTTAGTTTTTTAATTCTATTGCATTTATTAACACTATAAATCACACATGCTTACGATTAATTTCCTTGTGTCCTGTTAAGGTTGACCATCGTGAAATAAGGCACTGGTCATTGTACATGTATCAGAGAATTGCATCAACGTGCTTACCCGGATATTGACGGGATATTACTGTCAAAATATCTGGGTATAGTGAGTGGGCCGTGAAATTATACTTAGATCTTCCTAAAGTGTATGAATGTGAAATCAAAATCGTCATAAGTTATTTCACATATCTATAAGTCTACCATTTGTCTATACCTCGAATATTGCTGCCATATCTGACCCGGTGCTCCTGCTATATGTTATTTGTTTTAAATTCTGGATAAAATCCAAAGAATCTGCAGTGTTTACTAGTCCTAACGTCTCAAATTCAGCCACTTCGCTGTGCCTTTTCTATAAATAATTCCATGATAATTGTTCTGATGCACTTTCATAGACGTACCTCGGATCTCATCATGGATTTAAGCGTAGTACCAGATTGGCGACAAAGTCTACTCATTTTACAGTTGAAATAATTCGATGTAACCGTAAGTGCTATGCTAACAGTTTCAACTGTCGTACTCAATGAGTAACCTGAAAGACCACTTCCTCTCTCCGATGAGCATGGATGATGCTCACCTCCAGTAAAGTGACACATTTCACCTTCTCTGATTAATATTAGCAGCTAATATGAAGCGGGAAATCCATATTTAATCCATTGCATTGGTCTTTAAAAATTTTAAAGCAATGTCAATCGTTATCTACTGTGTTGACTACTCTTCTATTCTCTCTCCTTAGGATTTTTTTTTCTTGTCCTTCCAAATTTGGTAATCGTTTTGTCTTAGTGGCATTACTCGGTATGGAAAACTCTTCGGCTTCTTGCTTTCGAGTCTACTTCGATCTTCAAATCTGTAAATACAATATCAATCGTTATCCCCTGTCTTATGATTTCCTATTTTTGTATTGTTCTCTCTTTAATAGTGTTTTATCTTTATCTGTTATTCTCTCTCAGTCAATAATCGCATGCGTCTTAGTGACTTTATTTCCTTGCTTGGGGTGAAATGATTAAAAAAAAAAAAAACAACCGGAAGTCAAACATGTGTAAATTTATGTTTGGAAAGGCTAGTAAGAACAAAATCTTTCATAGACTTTTTCGGACATTCACTTAATATCACAGACATTTTGGCGACGTTCCTCGAAAGCGGATGTGCTTGTCGCAAAACGAAATAAAAGATAAGAGAGATGTTGTTTTATCCTTTCGTGTCGGACTCCTACGTGAAGTCCTGTCATCAGTGTGTCCCACGTTGTACATCGTAAACACAGCTTAGTTAACCACTTGCGTATATATCGGGGAGAGTTATTAACATAATGTACAGCCCGAGTTTGCAATTGATGGTTATGAAATTCATCTTTCAGTTTAAAGTTCTGATACAGCTGACGCTTCTAATGATAGGTTCAAATCACATACTAAGCTTACAATGTAATGATGATATTTTGAGCATATATTATAATGATTAGAAATCTTATTAATACTTGAGGAATTTGGTTAATATTATTTCATTTCATCAAAAAAAATTGTCCATATTCATATCCAACTTCTATCTCAAATTAAAGGTTCGCAAAAAGAAAGATCAATAAATCACAAATGAATAATTACGCGAATTTCTGTTAATTATTAATGAAGTCTGATTAATATTTTTTTTAATCACAAAGGTCAAAGATCAAACGCCTTTTGCCGTAACACTTCTCGTTATCCAAAAATCAGGAATGGGGATGAGAATGTATCATTTTTCAATATTAGAATTATCTCGGATTTCTTTCATATCAACGGGAATTATTATTTAAATTGAAAAAAAAAATGTGTAAAAATTAACTGATAATACTTCATTTAAATCTGTGTTCGTCTTATGGACTGTGTATTTTTTATCCCAATTTTTTTAAAATATAAGTAATTTCTAGTTGACAAGCTTTTTCTTTGGCTCCCTCTGACTACCCCCCTCGATTTAATGAGGCTGTATAGTACGCGATATAGCTCAGTCGTCGTGGGTAATACGCGATAGGGGACTTTCCGATTTTCGGAAATCCGAGGTGACTCAAGCAGGTCTAAACTTTCTACTATTAAAAGTAAAGAAGGCTTCTCTATATGACAAATGATAGTCAACTTCTTTTGAGCAACTCCCTGCGTCTGCTCGGTTTCACATTGACTGCTGACCTGAGATGGAACAACCGCGAGGAAAGTTGGATCTCTGTACCGCGTCAGGAAATTTTTCTCCCCGGAATCGATACTTCAATTATACAAATCAACCATTCGCCTTTGCATGGAGTATTGCTGCCATATATGGTCTTGGGCACCTTCTGTTTATCTCGGAGTTCTTGACAAGATCCAGAGACGGATATGTAATATAATTGGCCCTGATCTGGCGTCTCGTCTACAGTCAGTCTCTCACAGACGCGCCGTCGCCTCCCTCTGTCTTTTCTACAAATACTTTCATGGTAATTTCTCCGATAAGCTGCTTTCACTAGTTCCCAGACTCCATGAATTCAAGCGCCCTACGAGGCTGGCATACCGCTCCCACCCTTACACTGTAGAAACTTTTAAATGTAGCCGTCTCTTCTACTCCAATAGCTTCATACCTCGCACATCTCGCCTGTGTAACATCCTTCCCAATTAGTTTCCCTGAGAGCTATAATCGCCAACTATTCAAATGTAATATAAATCGACATCTCCAGTTACCTTGATCTACCCACTATCCTTCTCCTCATCCTTTCTTCTATCACTCCTATCTGCTCTCGCTCCAAATCTTCTGCAACCTCCTGCATCCTAGTGGCTTCACGCCTTGCTCGGGGCGTAATGCTTAAAAAAATATTACTCATTAAATGAAAGTAAGAAAAGACGATACGACCAAATATAAATAAATGTTATATGTTGGCCTCTGTAGCTTAAAAGGTAACACAGTTGCCACGAAGAGCCTCGTTTCCGATTATATGAGATGGCTGTTTTTGATCCACTGGAAACTTATTTTCAATGTACATTGCTTATAATGATTGCAGAATAATGATGAAGATACTGTTGAAACAAAAGAAAACGATATATTAGATATAAGATATAATAAAGAAAAAGATTAATATTTGAAAAAAATATAAATTAGAATTTATAATCTGGTTGTTGCAAAATATAGCAGAAGTAATCATTATTTTACGTATTGCGATTGTCTATCTGTTAATCGCAGTCTAATCTTATCTTTTCCTGCGACGATATCATTGTCTTGGTTGGTTAATTTTGTCTAGTGGCATATCAACATTCTAGAGGTTATTTAATAATATCAACATTCTAGAGGTTATTTAATAATATCAACATTCTAGAGGTTATTTAATAATATCAACATTCTAGAGGTTATTTAATAATATCAACATTCTAGAGGTTATTTAATAATATCAACATTCTATTATTTAATAATATCAACATTCTAGAGGTTATTTAATAATATCAACATTCTAGAGGTTATTTAATAATATCAACATTCTAGAGGTTATTTAATAATATCAACATTCTAGAGGTTATTTAATAATATCAACATTCTAGAGGTTATTTAATAATATCAACATTCTAGAGGTTATTTAATATCAACATTCAACATTCTAGAGGTTATTTAATAATATCAACATTCTAGAGGTTATTTAATAATATCAACATTCTAGAGGTTATTTAATAATATCAACATTCTAGAGGTTTATTTAATAATATCAACATTCTAGAGGTTATTTAATAATATCAACATTCTAGAGGTTATTTAATAATATCAACATTCTAATTATTTAATAATATCAACATTCTAGAGGTTATTTAATAATATCAACATTCTAGAGGTTATTTAATAATATCAACATTCTAGAGGTTATTTAATAATATCAACATTCTAGAGGTTATTTAATAATATCAACATTCTAGAGGTTATTTAATAATATCAACATTCTAGAGGCTATTTAATACTGAAATCTAAATATTTGGAACACAGTTGTATGACTTCAACTACAGATAAATGCACTGTTGGTAATTCTTCTATAAATAGGTAGTATTTGTAATTCTACTATAACATGTATTTTATACTTAGTATTTTTTTTGCTGGTTCGCTTATTGCCCATACCTGGGACACTAACAGATGCTACCACTCCGGGTTAGGGTGGATTTGGGAACAACAGGAAAGTCGTAGCATTCGCATCAAAACCTCTAAACTCCTGATCAGAGGTCCTGCTATCGCATGTAGCTCATCGTCATACCCAGGACTATATCTTCTCTGTAGGTTTATATATTATTAAGGTTTATATAAGAAGACATTACTTATTTGTCGACAGAATATACCGCGCGCACTTCTGTTGATTCACAAAGAAAGCACTCTGCCGCATTAAGTGTTAATAAAAACCTATCAAAATTATGAGCATTAAAGGGAATTGGAAAAGACTTGTTGTAACTTTCTTTATAGAGACACGTGTTTTAATCACGGTTGTGCTTTGCAGTGTAATAGATATCGGCTGGTGCTGTGAAAGCAAAGAGTAAATTGGGTTGGTTAAGTTCATTAACGTGAAAATACCCCTGAGAAAAGTATGGCTTGATCACTTCTCCCTCCCCGAGCTATGGTTTGAATAGCAGGATAGACAGTGTCCTGAAACCACTCGACAACAGAAAAAAACGGCAACCTACTGTGCACCAAAAGAGACACGACCGCCCAAATGTACATCGCGACTGTTTTAAACACCAACAAAATCCCAAAATGTAAATATGAACTGTAAATTCATTAATTTCTTATTTTGATTAAAGGACTGATATGTTTGCTCTGATATCAGATATCTAGATGTGTTATGCTAGATATATTTATCCAGTTGCATATATCATCATGATTTCAGAATCATGTGAGCATTGTCAGTGTCAATTGAAAACCGGTTAAGATGTTTAATTCCACATAAAGCCACTTATAATCAAGATCTGTACAGATAATCAGTTCTGCGATAATTACATATCATAAAACTCTGCAAGACAGATGATTCTAAGTCGTATGAATGTAAAAACGTACAATTCGGATTCCACTCCTCGGGGTTCGGTTTGTTGCGATTATATAACAAATAAGACAAAAAATGGTATGGCATATTTATGAATAAAATAAAGTGTTATGATATGTTGTATTGATAGATAAAAGTGCTTAATCTCAGTGGCATATGCCAATATAAAATTGGACATCGAATTTAACACCGATCATCGACAAATGACCGGTAGATTGCATTTAAGCCTGAAAGAGACTGCCGATGCTCGGTCATGCCCTTCTGCCCTACATAATATAATATATATATATATATATATATATATATATATATATATCAGCAGCAAACGAGACATTAGCTAACGTATTCCTTACGTTGGCTAAAGTAATATTTCCTTTTGTCATTTGATATTTTACACACACGCACAAATCTACTAAAATGCAATTCTGAAGCGACTCTGTTTTTGCTGTGGTTGTTAAATTCAGTCAGAATTTCATAAGTATACATGACTAAATCACGTGATTTGATTTTATTCAATTACTGGTAAAACTGATATGATTTTGTACCCAGCTTTATAACCCGCTATCAGGACCAAAAGAAGTCACTTGAGTAATGGATTTTTTAGTAGTTCAGCGGTATCATTTCTCTCATTGGTATTTGTATGTATTCCCGGAATTCACCATTTCGTTGAGATAATATTTAACAAAGGAACACCACACATCTTGTTAAACAGATTCAAATCCGCGAAGAGTCTTAGAATACGTATAAAATATGAAGGAACAAAAATATATGTAAGGATTCACTCAAGGAATATATATGTATATGTGTATAGAGGAAAATACATTCGCCTCCAAGCAGTTAACTTTCATGATGTTATTGATCATGCCTCTCCACATTTTCCGGTTCATTGAAGCACTTAATAAATGCTCACTGAGTTATCTCTCCTAAACCCTGTTCTGGCAACCATTACAAAAGCTCGTTACGTAGGTTACGCGTTGTTTTCTTCTGTCCTTCTTGGCGTCAATTTGTCATGTATCAAATTGACCAATATTCTTTCCTCATCAAATTATCCAAAAACCTCTATCCAAGTGATGGATAGATATGTACCCCTAGACATTTCAACTGTCTTTTTTTTTTCTGATGTTATGCTTTAGCATGCTTTTTCTTACCATTTTCTCTAACTTGACTTATAACGAAGAAGAGAAAATCCGCTTCCATTAATTAATGGCTTGTAATTTCTACAAATATGCCTTGGCAATTCAACGGCGACGAATCACAATGTCAGAGAAGCATCCACGCTGTGGTTAAATGAATTTCTTCATTAGGGACAATCCAATGTTAAATGAAAGCATCCCGCTTTGAATCTGCTTGATCAATATCTACCAGTGATGGTTGGAAACGAAGGAAAATCATAACATCGATTACGATATTTGTCTCGGCAATAAAATTAGTTACATTGATAGAACTTCCGTTCGATAGAGATTTTGAAAGGCAAATGAATCAAACCATATCATCTACTTACACAATACTATATATATATATATATATATATATATATATATATATATGTTGCAAAGCTTTTGAACGATGACTTTCACCGATGTCTGTTGGTTTCGGGTTCTTGACACAAAGTAAGACGAAAGTGTGTGAAAGGTGAAGTTTAAGCGACATAATCACATCCAATGACGAGTAGACTGATGTAAATTCAAACAAATACCAGTGCCTATGTTATGTACAAGCATTAACTATGGAAAGCCGTTGCCATAAACCAATGAGTTCTGTTATTAATTATAAGCATTTAAGAATGTTTGTGGAGATTTCGTAATTTATTTTGTTCAGGTTAGTTTCAACTGTTTTTTTAAGCATATAGCTTCAAGAATTTTTAGTTTTTGTTTATTGTTTTCATGTTTGAAGTATATTTGTGTTTTTAACAAGGATTTTCCGGAATTGTGTACGCGGTATGTTTATACCAACAGCTTCCCATATTTAATACTTCTCGTTTCACTCACGCGTGTTTATGTGTGACGTCACGAGCTGGGACGCGATTTTCACTTCCGCGTCTCGTATACACAAGTTAGTCGTTGCTTGGAAATTCTTCATGCCACAAAAACAGACTATCATTAATTTTCCGTGTATTGGTTGATATATTGAAAAATAATTGTCATCTTTGATAATAGCTTACGTAAGCCGAAAGCTTAGAGTGGATTAAAACATGTATCAATATAGGAACTTAAAATAAATAGACAAAACGTCTAATTAAACATGCATCAATGAGATATATATATATATACACACAAGTTGGTTCAATGTCGTACCAGACATGTTTCTCTTCAGTACCTTAGATATTTATAAGCTTATCTTTCGTTTATGTTTCGTGTGTTTATGCTATTGTGTTATGGTGGCCTATCTCTATTAAAATGAAATCTTCCTCCTTCGTAAATACTAACCTGCGAGACTTCCTAAAAAAGGCAGTCGACCCACAGTCTCTGACTGTGTGCGACTTCTATCGGACTCTCTGCTTTGGCAGAGAGGAACCCGGGCGAAGCGTTGCCGAAGGGCAAAGTTTCGTCCGGGGAGGTAGACAGATCCTGACCCCGCTCATGCGGGTTCTAAAGGAATATTTTTAGCCGGGCCTACGGTCTCGGAGAATGCTATGTTAAACACGGCCTTGTACCACATACATTCCTTGTGTGGGGACTGTTAAATATCGGCAGTCGAAACGCAGTCTGACTGTGTGCGACTTCTGTCGAACTCTCTGCCAAAGCTGACGAAGCTTTGCCGAAGTGCAAAGTTTCATCCGGGGAGGTAGACAGATCCAGAACCCGCTCATGCGAGTTCTATGGGAATATTTTGGGGCGAGCCTACGTGCTCGGAGAAACGAACGTTAAGCTCGGCCTTGTGCCACATACATTTCTCGTGGGGGAACTGTTAAATATCGGCAGTCGGGACGCAGTATAACCAGACAGTTCGGACGGACACTTCTATCTGCTGACTAATAACACTCTTATTTTGTATATATGTTCTGTTATTTCAACACCCTTGTTCAACCTACCTTCTTCTTTCCGTGTCTTTCTTTCTGGCCCCTAACAGGCCACAACATAATGTTACCACATATTTCCTTCTGTGTTAGTGATTTTATTGATTTGTGTGTGTGTGTGTGTGTGTGATAAACAGTTTTTCACTCACGCTATATTTATAATGCGTCACGGACATAGGAGGCACGGTGAAGTATTGAATAGGGGCTCGGATTAAGGAATCGGAGAGCCGAGTTCGAATTCCTGTCGAATCGATTACATTCACCTACGTGCTAAGACCCTTGGGAAAGTTATGGATACTCTTCTTCATCCCCCACCTATGGTTAAATAGCAGGGAAGACCAGGTTCTATAGCCTTGGATGGCACTGGTTCACCGTAGAAAGGAATGACAAACTACTGCGGGAATAGAATCTGCCTCGTCAATTATGTATTTAAAGATACATGATCACCTAAGCGTGTATCACATAACTGACTGACTGAGATGGACACAGAAACAATTAGCCTCGACTATTCCCTAATAAACTAATCCATTCCATGTGCATCAACCTACCAACCAAAATTAATAGAACAAAATATTAGTCTTGATCTGTCAGCTTGGATTCACTTTAATTACTCAACGCCGTAACATTACCTCTCTCTGCCTTTTTTTTATAAATACTTTCATGTTAAGTGTTCGGGTAAACTTTTCGGTATGGAACCTAGACCTAAGCGCAGTACTAGTCTGGCATCGAGATCTCATCAATTTAAAGCTGAGCTGGCTAGATGTAGCTTTACGTTCTACGCTAACAGTTTTTCTCTCACTTCTCGCTTGGGGAACTTCGTTTCGGGTCCATGCTTTCCATCCAACTGTAATCTACAAAAATATAAATATAATGGCAATCACTATCTACTGCCCTCTTGATCACTCATTTTTTAAGGTTTCTATTCCTAATTCTTCCACACGTTGCAATCCCTTATGTTTTAGTGGCATTACTCACTCGCTTGACGGTGATTGATTCCGAAAAAAAACAAAAAAATAAACAAATGCTCTCCACACACAAGATATTCAGAAAATACACAAATTCAGCTTCTTTTGTACCGCGAACATGACAAGATATAGACATAAAAGCAAACTAAAACACCCCTATAGCACTAACAAATCGAAAATATATAAAATTTATACTATTATATTTATAAAAATGTATTTATAGATGGATAAGATTCGAATGAAACACTGCGATTAAGGGATATTCAGATCATCATTATGTCCAACATTTGCAGACCAATTCGAGTTTAGCCTCAAAACGTACGAATGTCGATAAGTATAACTATTCAGAAAACGCCTTTTTTATTTGGATTGATTTTGGCAGAAAACTTTCATTTATGGTGGTTTAATTAAAGATCAACATGAGATACTTTATAAGGAGTTTCTGATTATGTTTCCGAATACAAATTAAGCTATATCCGAATAGATTTTCCGTTAATAAGCCATTATCAAAGATTTTTTTTTATTGATAATGTGATTATTGTATATACCGTCTTCTTTGTGCAATGTTACTTTTAACTAACACCAAATGTGTCGCCTCTTCACAATTCAAACCGGTTTTTTTAAGTATCTTTTTTTCACTTGCTGTTTGAATTTTTGTGTAGCTTTTTTTTTTAATCAATTCTAAATTTTATAAAATTTGAAGTATTTTTTCTTTATTGTTAATGCTTTTTTACCATCCACCTTTTTTATCAATATCAATTTTTGTACAAAAAGTGATATCACAGAACTTAGTTTAATGTCTATTTTCAGAAAACCCTCAACTTCTAATTGGTCACTTAATATTTAATAACATCGACCTAGTTCTAGACCTAACCAAAAAGATAATTCCGCCAAAATCTATCAAGCGTCTGTGAGCCTATCACGTGACCAAAGATAGCAATAAAATATGAAACGTCTCATCTTCGACAGTGCACCGATCGGAATCCTTTGAACTCGTCACACAGTTCTAGGCTTTACGTTAAAGTTCCTTAACATGATTCCAGCCTGAAAGAACACTCATTCACACAGCAATATTTTATGACGAACAATCAACTCAAGTTTTCCATATTCAACTTAATACACGAATCTTTTCCATACATTTTCAAGCTCAACGTTAATTATTGCAATTAACATAAACACAGCTTGTTAACAACCACTAACTTCAACTACCGAATATTTTCTTCGAACCAGTGAAATCAAAGAACAACAATTCTGTAAACCTTAAATAAGTCGTAAACAATATTTCTGTTTCAAATAAAATTTTGAACTGTTTATTTTTTGTTTTAAATTACTATAATACCAAAACACTCTTTCTCATTATTGTACAGACCATTTAACAAATTATAATCCAGCAAATCAGAACTTTGATAACTTTCCATCTTAAAAAAAAAAGGAAGTTTGAACTTTTTAAAACTACATTTTTACTCCAGTTGTTTGTACCTCTTTGTTATATAAATATTTTATTCGTTGTTGTGCAAAAACTTGTTTCTCATGTTGTCCTATGTTTGTTGAATAAGGAAATTTAATGTGAGAGGAAATTGTTAATTTCATCACGCAGCCTAATTTACTCAACAATATTTGATCAATATAATTTAATCCATTGACACGACCTCCACACTTTCAACATTGGCAGTCGTTTTCAAAGCTTTTTTGGTAATATTTTTGTGTTATTTGTAAGCATATATAAATCTCTTGTATTATTCGGTCTATTTCGAAAATTCACTCCCGCAATGTTGAGCGTATATTTAACTAAAGAGAGAAAAAAAATACAACGAAATGGAAAAAAAAAAAAAAAAAAAGAAAAAAGAACATCGGAAAACAGACTTCGAAAATAAATCCATAATTGTACACAGGAACACATAAGAGAATTAAAAAAAATTTAACGTCAGAATTTATTCAAATAATGAAAATTAAATGCCCCGTTTATAACAGACCGAGCATCGTAAACTAATGCCTTTTGAACTGTAACAATGAATGTGTACAGAAATACCAATAATGCCTCAGAAATAATTTAATAGAATCCATTTAAATCTTTTTAACACAAACATAAAACACACAAAACATATTAAGTAACAATAATATTGTATCAAAATAATTAAGAAACACATAAAAACAGTGCAATAGATCCGAATGAAAAATCATATATAAAAACTGAAAACACCGTTAAACTCTTCCACAGAAATTAACAGAATAATAATCATAAACGAGACAAAACCGAGTGCATCAATGCATATCACCCATTGACAAAACTACATTAAATTCACTCACTACAAAAATAATTCCCGCTTTTTCTCCACCAACGTTACAAAATAAACAAATTGTCAACAAACCAATGTTGGATATAAGTTATTTTTTTTTCAACTTGGATAATGTCTCTCAGATAATAATTCAAACAACGCATGCATCAGTTACAAAACCGCCTAATTGTTGCGACGATTAACTTGTCATTTATCCGATATTAGGTCAATTACGTCGCATGTCACCAACAGTCTTTGAACTCTATAAAAAACGATAAATACTTATCATTAACACAAAATAATATATCCCTTAAATTCAAATGACTACAAATAACCCATACCTTAAACAGAGACTAATATTGTACAATCTCAATAAAAGGGTATGCATTTAAGGAAAACAATATGCTAAATACATTTTATGATGAAAGCTGATACAGCAGAAAACGACGCTTGAAGACATTGAAAATATACAAAATATTAGGACGCGATATCTGAAAAATGAGAATTAAAAAATACAAAAATGTAACCTGAATAACAGCAAAAGCATTATGATAATAGGTTATGAAAGCCGTGAAATTTTTAATTCAATTTTTAAATCGGAAAACATCACATGGAATAGAAATATAGAAACGTATTTTTTTGATTTTTCTTTCAGATTTGGTGGACATTTGAGCGGTATTATTTTTCACACAAAATTGCCATGACCTCAATAAAATTATCCAATAGGAAAATAAAATTTTCACCAATAACACTGATTAATTTGCTGATGACATTGATCTGTCCCAATGAAACACCCTTTACTTACCAAGGAACATTTGTTGGTCATTATCGATTTTTTATGAAAATATCCGCAAGGATTAAGATGAGACTGTAGGCAATAGAGATGTGGCCCTACAGAATAATCCTGAGAATGCCTTGGACAGAAATCGTGAGCAAATTTGGAGTTTTAAGGAATCTCCGAACCAAAAGCATATTTTTATTTTATTTTTTTAATCAGAAAAAACAGTTGAAATTTATGGAAAGTATAGATATAAATGACGTCTTGGAGAATTTGCCACATTTAAGTTGGGCAGAAGGAAACAGGTAGTATCTTATTTAACGAGATGGTGTAAATAGGTGACAGAATAAAAAACTGGACAGCAGGTATAATTAAGAAAATACTTTGCTAAGCTACGAATGAGATGAAATTGTGGATAGGCATGATTGTCCATCTCGTAAGTGGAAGATTTTTTTAATTTACTCGCGAATTAGTAAAAAAAAAAAAAGTTATATACTTCAGTAAATCAATGTTGACTATAAATTCGTTAAACGACTTGAATAATATCTCACTTATAAAAATTAAAACAGTATTTACTTTGGATATATAAACACTAGATTATATGGTTCGATATTCATAGGAGAAAATACTGACGTTCAGTGCATACAGGCCTTGTGTGGTTTTACAATTAGTTTTACACATATATCTCTTCTTTTTTTTAACCAAGTCCTCGTGTTCTGGAACATAAGTTCCCCAGGAGATAATTAAACATAACAACGGATGCCAGACCGTTTTCGAAAGTCTTGTTTATCCAGCCACATTCGCAAGTCCATCATACTGAATTTTTCTCAGACAATTTTTGGATAGACTAAAGCAAGGAGAAAAAAAAAGAAACTTACACGATTTAAAAAAAACAAAACAAAAAAAACACGAGAAATATATATATATATATATATATATATATATATATATATATATAAACACCAAATATACTCTTTCATTCTGAGAGGGTGATGGCGGTTCTGATTTTATTCCTTCTCCTCCACTTAAATTATCTTGCATAAAACCACATACATTTAATATTGAGTTATAAGCGTAAACCCACCTTCAAATATAATACCCTGATACTCTGAAAATTCCTAAAGACATGTGATCTATTTGAAAAAGATTTCCACTGCAAAATATAGATAGTTGCTAAAATAAGTTGCTGAAAAATAAACAAATTGCATTCTCACTATATTTCTCCTGTAGCTACAAGTAATTCGTTGGTACGCCACCTCGCACATTACGAATGCCATACGTGAAAGGATTTTTTTTTAGAATAATTATTATATACAACGTCCAATAATCACTCCAGATAAGGGGTTAGAGAGAAAGAGGCAACGTTTAAGTTTTAAATAGCGAGGACAAAGCAAATGTAAATATAAACGTGGACATTGAGGTCAACACCCACCGTGGATAATGTTTCATTTCTTACAGGCAATCATATATATATATATATATATATATATATAATGCAAGAATCTTCGGTAAATCGAATTGAGTTCTCTCAGTCACTGGGTGTTTATCTAAAAATAAATACACTTAAAATTCACCTTCATCCCTGCCGTGCTCCAACGGCTTAGTGGTAGAATCCCCCGACTGACGCCAATTCAATCGGGTTTCGATCCTAGCTAGAGGCAACTGGATGTCTAGCCACACTGTTTCGTTATTAGTGTGTTCAACTTACATTTTATATAATAAAGAAACTATTTTTACAAATAATTAAATAGCAATGTTAATGTGATTAATGGCAAAATCACTTCGCTTACAAGACTTATTTAGGCACTAACTTACTATCAATCCCTTGAAAAATAAGTTCCTTATATTCGAGTTGTCAGATGGAAGACACTTGCCGAGTACTTTCAGCAATTTCAAACTGTCATATTCAGGGCACAGTTATTTTTTTTCCATATATAGGCAAATGCTAAGACGAAAAATGTGTAGACCGAAAGATTAAAAAAAAAGCTTTATGTGGATATCGTGACTAAGCAGATATGATTTTTACATACGGTCGCGTGAATGATAATGAAAACGATTCTGGGCGGCTCCATCAGATTGTGCTTCCAGAATGAAAGTCGCCTAGTCACCCAACCATTGCTGCTGTTTATCGTCGCGTTTCTGATCCAGGATCAGTTGCACCACCAACTACGGATGAGGAAATCCACGCGTACGCGTTACCACGAAGAACATATGCTATAGCATGTCGGAGACGATCCAGATATCAGTATACCTCAAGTGGACTTAATATGTAATACATCTCATATTCCAGCATGGAGGGAACATCACTGGCAGCTGCTGTAACAATATCATAAGCAACGTTTGCAAGGCCTCCTGCCTTCTGATCGCACAGCACTGAACATTTGCCAACAGTTTAGTGCATATACTGCCGATCCGTTTTTGTCTTTTCAGTTTTGATTACAGAGGAGGCAACAGTTGGAAGAGATTTTGTGACGAAGGACCACCGATCAATATTTATGGACGAATAAGAATCCACATGGTACAATACAGGAAATACACTAGCATGGGCATATTAATGTGTGGCCTGATATTTGTTGGTGACTGTCTGGTGGGTCTGTATAATCTCTAAGCACATTCCACAGGAGCTATCTACATGAATCTTATGCCGAACAGACTTCCAAGCTTGCTAGAGGATGCACCCCGACTAATACGAAGATGCAAGTGGTTCATGCATGACGGGGTGCCAGAACATTTTGGTCACATTTTTTTGCTGACATCTATCATGAAAGATAGATAGGTTCCTTGCGCTGCACGTTCTTCTGAATTCAATCCTTTGGATTTTATGTGAGGGTACCTGAAAAATTGTTCTATGCAGCAGACATTAAGGCTGAGGAGCTTCATCAACGTGTCAGGGGGGCCTGTGAAACCATTCGACACCGTGTGGAAATAATTAAAGTGTCAGCCAAATCAATGATCCGATGGGTTCATGCCTGTGTAAAAGCAAGTGGAGAACATTTTGAACATTTGTTATTAGTTGCTCTGTTTTGATACAAAGAGAGACTTTTGGACATTAACATTTTCGCGGTGTGAATCATCGCCCCCTAAAGTTTGTAAAATTATTTTGATACACCATATATATATATATATATATATATATAATCTAACGCGCATGTGTGTGTGTTTCTCTCTCTCTCTATATATATATATATATATACACACACACAATAATGTTCGGGGCTTAAATACACATTGCGCGTGTTAGTCTTCGCATGCTGTGTTTAATTCGAAATTTTCGAATAATCTGAAACAAAGACATTTAAATATATAATTTTCATCTATTATTGTCTTGGTGGTTGGCACGCCGTCCTGTTTGAATTACTGCTCATAAACGGTAAGAAGAAAAGTCCGTGCATCTTTACGCTATCACTCTTCTGATTCCTCTGTAGCCCTACCGCGCTTATAGACCCAAACACACATCTATACACGCATTTGCTGTGTGTGTGTGTGCGCGCGCGCGCTTAAAAGAGCCTTAAGTTCAATGGACATTTCATAGATTAATGCCGACCTAGTTAAATATAAAGAAAAAAAAACCCCAAAAAATGGAAATAAGGAAAAATGAAAATGAATCACATAAAAGTCAGTAAGTCGGTAAGTTCGCAATCTTAATGAATGTATACTGGCGAAAATGTCTCAATGATGTTTGAGGAGAGGTGGAAAGTAGCTAAGAATAAATGAGGTTTGTCATCGGATCGGAGAAGCGATTTCGAGAAGCGGCAGAAGAAAAGCCCAAAACGCAATATTCTTGCAGCTATAGCAAATGAAGTTATATATTGGATTCTGGTCATTTTGTATTTTTTTCGTTTTATGGCCAAGGCAATAAATTCAATTAAGAATTAGAAGGGATGATTGATTCAGTATATTCGTCGTCGAATAATACAATTAGATAGACAGATATGAAGATATTTTACTGATAATCATTCAGATAGATAGATATAAACGCAACGAGATGCAGAGTCTAGTTTAAACGTATAAAAGAAAGATGAAAATGATAATAAATTGGAAGAATCAGAGATAGGTGAGAGTTGAAGAAAAAGAAGCAGGACAGATACATAAATACGAATAAAATAAGATATAGAGGCAAGTATAAGTGTATAAAGACATTAAGATAGGGAGGGATATATATATATATATAGTTGTAACCTTGGAAAGGGTCGTGAATAATCACATAAGGGTTGGTAATGAATGATAATACAAAGGACACGAAAAACACATAAGATTCGCTAGCGGCGAGGAGAAGTAGGTCAACTGCTAGAAGAGAGTCAAGTTAATTCCACAATGAATGTCTAATTTCAGGATGCCTACCAACTGCCCCACGTGGTCAGATGTGGCACAAGACCGAATGTAATGTGGGCTATCCGAGCTCGTAAGCTCGGCCAAGTATTCCCTGTACACCCACTATAAAATTGAGTCAGGTAACTGTCTCCCGAGACGAGACGAAACTCGACCTTTCGACTAAGCCTCGTTTTAGGATCCTCTCTGCCCGGAATCAGAGACTTTGACCAGCATAGCTGGAGACGAATCTCCAACTATATATCAACTACAGCATTTACTACTGTATTTATATGAATGGGGACGTCCCCATTATCGTCCGTAGTTATGCTACAACATAGAATGTGTGTGTCTTATTATTATGCACACCTCTCACCTCTATTTTGTCCAAATATTGACAATATAGGAGCTATTTGTATCAGTAATTTCAATGGAGACTTGAAACCCTAATCACAGAAAAACACTTCATTTGATATGTCGAGGATTTGCACTAGTTGGCTCAGCTGCTCGCAGCATGAGGATACGTTAAGATTTTAATGACAGTAACCCAATCTGATTAGGAAAAAGAATAATCCTTAGGGCTTCATGAAAATAAATGGACCGTATTGTGTGTGGACCCCGAGACAACATCCTTACTAGCCGATGGTAATTGACGTAGTCAGGCGATGAAAAAACGTTTCGTATCAGAGAATATGTTTCTAATTTCCATTCGTTATTTAAGATGATAAAGTTGAAAGATAGAAAGAAAAGTAGACGGCTGTTGTATTGTGAACGGGTTTAGACAGTTAAATGTGCACATATTTAGGCAGACATCTAAACGTACAAAGATTTACAGAGGTAGATACCTGTGTACACATTTAGTGAGGTAGAAGAATATGTACAGATTGTGACAGAGAGGGCCGGCGAGGTATTGAGGATAGTCTATGTATATAATTTGAAAAACCGAATACGTTGTTATGCAAAATATATGCAGGCATAGAATTATTTTTTTTAAGAACGATGGTATGACATAGCTTCAAATCTTTTATCCTCATGGTCCTGTTCTCGATACCTTTTTTTAATAGAAATGAATATGAGAACCAGAAATACGGAATTCATTCATTGATATCCTCAACGACGCATGGCCGAGTGGAGAAAAGCGTTGTTTGGATCCATTGACTTCCCCAAAATCCACGCTTTAGTGTTAAACCGAAATTTGCAGTGTCGAGTTTAAAGGGAGATAACTGAGAAGAGGCGTTGGCACGTGGAGCTAGAACCTTTTACCGCAATGAATGAAATACCAAATCGTAAGAGGTTACTGAGAGAGACTAAAACTGAGAAAATCTTGCCGAGGAGAAACAGAGGATAGTGAAATAACAGCATTCAAGGGAGAGAAAATAGTGATTGACGTGGCATTTAAATTTTTCATGATCGTACTTGACAGGAGGACAAGAGGTGAGAAGTGCGAAAAGAGAAAACCTTCATACTTACGCTAAAATTTAGCGATTACAACAATGAAATTATGGGACATATCTGCCAGTCGAGCACTGCGCTTGAATTCCTGAAGTTGAGGTATCAAAGTGGAAAGCTCATCAGGACAATTACCCTGAGAATATTTCTCGAAGATGCAAATCGAAGCAACGTTATGGCAGTGGGAAAGTGACTAATGATGAGATATCAGGGCAGGACCAATAAAATTGCGGATTTTTTTTTCAATCCTGTCAAGAACCTATCGGTACATAGCAGGAAAAATACTAAAGTAGATCTAGCCACAATATTCAATGCTTGAAAAGATTGTAGACTTAGTAAAAGTGTCACATGGGAAACATGGTTATACTCGCCAGAATCCAACAACAGACCTAACAATTCTATCCAATCGTTCTGCTATATATCACTTGATAACTTTTTTATTCTGTTGCATATTTAATGGCTTGCGTTTATATTTTGGAAGCTGAATGTCGATATGTATCTGTGTGTTGTTGGTGATACTGTAACAGGTTCAGAGTGTTATCACCTCACAAATAAATGCTCTCTATCAAATTTAAGTAATACTCATGTATTATACGCAGTGGTGGCATCCTCTTGGTTCGTATGAACCGATTCTTACAATTATAAAAGCTTATAGAACCAGCTGTTGGATTATCCGAAAATACTCTCATATATTAGGAGCCGATATATGATAGCTAAAAATATAATTAATTCCATTCCAGTAAGATATTCCGTGTCTGAAAAAAGGTTTCCTGTGATGAACATAATTTACTCTGACAAAGGAAATAATTTTGAAGTTAATGTGGCAAATTTACTCGTCATAAGTTATATAGGCCTTTCATTTGATCTTTTGGACTCTGTGATATATTTCAAATATAACTAAGAAACACTAACACAGCTGATAACATTCAGGTCAAAAAACATAAAAATATAATGAGTTAAGTATTTCAATCTGGAAATATCTTAATAGATATTTTCTATCAAGTTATCAAAATAGTTTTGGTATTATATAGTCATTTCTTTTCCATTCTTATATTAAAAATACAATTAGAATAGGTACCTAGAGATAAGCTACCATTATCGAAACGGTTCCTAGAAATTTAGGATGCCATTATTTATTATACATATTTGTGGATTTTCAAAATTAAAAAAATCTGCCATATACAACAGGATAACTGATTCAATTGTTTTTGTCGCCCAGTTTTTGCTAAGTATTAACGGAAGACAAAGGCAAGAGAGTAGGTGAAGTAAACTAGAAGGTATTATCTGATAGGCGGTATCCCATAAAAAGGACACACGGAATGAGAGTAATTTAACATGGGTGAATTGAAGAAAGAGTTTTTTTTAAATTTCCAGCGAAAGTTACCGGGCACTAAACACACGTGAAGAAATTCGGACGAAACATTGTGAGTATAACACCAACAACAAGGAGGATACCCTTCCGAATACAAGCCTGTGAGCCTCTCAAGCGTTAATGTCAAAATGTTTATAATGAATGAGGTGACCAATACGAATGAAAAAGAGATGGTAGATCGGAAGATAATGAGAGTAAGGATTAGATAACGATTGACACTCGATAGGAAAAGGTTAAGATTGTAATATTTAGTTAAACTGCCTGGCCAAAATCGGTTACACAATTTTTTTTTTTTTTTTTTTTTTGGTGGGAGGAATGTTTGAAAAAAAATGGGGTAATAAAAAAAAAGATGATTTGACTTTGATGAAGTCCCATGACGTGTCCTAGTCGAAAAGGAACTAAACTGAACTCGTCCGCATATTGCAGCGTGAAATACGTCTTTTTGCTCAGGGATGCGGAAATATTTTAGAAGACTGACAGGGCCGGAGCATGCGAATTCTGCATCCTCAGGTCTAATATGTTAG
>CAHIKZ030000222.1:507500-517500 GCA_903632075.3 Acanthosepion pharaonis | reverse complement strand
GCTTGAATTCATGGAGTCTGGGAACCAGAGAGAGCAGCTCATCAGAGCAGTTACCATGGAAGTATTTGTAGAAATGACAGAGAGAGGCGACGGCGCGTCTGTGAGAGAGTGACTGCAAACAAGACGCCAGATCAGGGCCAATTAGATTACATATCCTTCTCTGGATCTTGTCAAGAACTCCGAGGTAAGCAGAAGGTGCTCCAGCCCATATATGGCAGCAATACTCCATGCAAGGGCGAATGGTTGTTTTGTATATTTGGAGTATCGATTCAGGGGAAAAAAATTTCCTGGCGCGGCACAGAGAGCCAACTTTCCTCGCAGTGAAAGAAGCAATTGACTCAATGTATTTGTTCCATCTCAGGTCAGCAGTCAGCGTGAGACCGAGCAGACGCAGGGAGTTGCTCTCAGGAAGTTGACTATCAGACATTTTAATGGGGGAAGGAAGGATCTCTATGGTGGTTAATGGAGAGTAATTTAGTTTTTGTGGCGTTAAAGTTGACCAGCCAATTCTTGCCCCAGTTAACAACCGATTGGAGGTCCATTTCAAGACGCACGGCAAGGTTAGTTTTGTCGCCGACACTAGACTTGTTTTTTGAGGCAGGAGTAAATTTTAGTGTCGTCTGCATAGATGCTGACTTGAAATCTATAGCTTCAGGAAGGTCATTGATGAAAATAAGGAAAAGTGGGGCCAAGGATGGAGCCTTGGGGCACACCTGCGTTAATGGGATAGGAACTGGAGGAGAATCCGTTGAGAACGACCTTCAATTCTCAGTTAGACAGGAATGATTGTATTAGATCAAACAGTTGACCAGTAACACCATACCCTGGAGCTTACGAAGAAGGCCGGCGTGCCAAACCCTATCGAATGCTTTGGAGATGTCGAGGGCCACGGCACGAGCCTCACCGTTATTTTGAAGGGCTTGGTAGACGGTTTCAGTGATGGCCGTAAGCACATCAGCTGTAGATCGGGCGTAGCGGAAACCATATTGCTTGTCTGAGAGCAGATTATGGGATGTGAGATGATTAACCACTTCGGCATTGATTAGGGCTTCGAAGACTTTGCCGAACAGGGGTAGGAGACTAATAGGACGGTAATTAGTGGGGTCAGAGGGGTCTCCAGAGTTCTTAAACACAGGAACAATGGATGAGGACTTCCAGCAGTCAGGAAAACATGATTCCTTGAGGCAGTAATTATACAGTTTAGAGAGGGCGGGTGCTAGCTCAGGCGCGCATTTCTTCAGGACAATGACTGGGATGCCATCTCCACCACTAGCCTTGTGAGGGTCTAAGGTGAAGATAATGCCCAGTACCAATGACGGGGTTATGTGTAAGCCGCTCATTAAGGCCTCAGTTCTAAGAGGGAAGTCTGGTATGAGAACACCGGTGGAATCGAGCGTTGAATTAAATGAGAATTTCCGAGCAAAGCATTCAGCCTTGTCGGTAGGGGAGGTCAAGACCTCGAACTGGTTGAATAAAGGAGGTATGGAGGGTTTTCGATTATTCAGGACACTCTTGCAGACTCAACAGTAATCTTTGGAGCCAAACTTGTGAGATGCAATACGTTCCTTCATTCGAGCAGCAAATATTGACTTAGCTTCGTTGAGGACACGCTTACACTCGTTACGGGCAGAGGCAAAAAGACGTCTATTGCAGTCAGACATGTCGCTACGGAATCGGTGAAAGAAGTGATTCCTATGGGCGATGGCAGATGAGCAAGCAGCGGAGAACCAAGGGGAGGAGTGCGACTTGACCTTAAATTTCCTTGAGGGGATAAAAGCGTCGATTCCAAATTTAACCCAGGATGAGACCTCAGAAGCACATTCTTGGATAGGGAGTGTAAAGACAACATCCCAGGGGACGTCGCGGAGGAAGTCACGGAACGAGTCCCAATCCGCTCGTTGATAGTAGAACGAGGTTCTTGTGATGGGAGGTTCTTTGCAGGGCGTGGAGTTGAAGGAAACGTTGAAAGATACCACAGCGTGATCAGAGTTGCCAAGCGGGCAGAACTGTGTGGCGCTACAAGATTCGGGGATGGAGGTAAAGCACAGGTCGAGAAGAGAGGCCTTGCCTGCCAGGTCGAGGGCAAAACGCGTGGGGAAGTCGACTATCTGCGTGAGGGATTGAGAAATTGAGAAGTTAAATGTTTGAATGCCAGCCCGGTCAGTAGTAGCATTCTCGAGCCACTTGGTGTGATGGGCATTAAAGTCACCAAACACGAATATGTGAGCAAATGGGTGGAGAGAGAGGGCCTTGTCTATGCTGTCAGATATGCTATCAAGTATCCCACAGTCTTGAGAGGATGGAGAGCGATAGAGGAAGAAGAGATAGCTTACGGCATTGAGGAGAGATAGTCGGAGACACATGTACGACAGGTCTGGCGATTCGAGAGACAACTCTGGCCAGGGGGAGATGGTCCTTGACATAGACACCAAGGCCGTGCATGTGGGTTAGAGAGTCTTTCCTGAGGAGAGGAAGGTAGCCAGGGATCGAGAGATCAGAGGAGGGAATAGACGAGACAAGGTTTGTCTCACACAGAGCCAGTATATCCGGGCAGTTTGCAGTGAGGAAAGATTCCAAACTGCAGAAGTTTGTTCTAATGCCACGGATGTTGGCGAACGAAATGTTGAGGGGTTTAGGTGATTTTTGCGGGGCTGGTTTAGGTTTACTTTTTTGATTCATTTGTGTCTTCATGTTTAGTGATTGTTGGAAGATGAGAAGGCCTGAAGTATAGAGAAGCAGATGGTTATCGACCGCAACGTGAGCAGAGAGGAGTTGGCACAGCCTGCATCATAGTGTGGCCTCAGGGTTGCCCACCGGAGGTGACTGCAGGGACACCGATCCATGCGCGTCATGGCACTACAAACACCCCGGTATTATACAACTGTTGATCAGAGCGGCCGCTCAAGACGCTACGCAAGAGTTAGGGCTCCTAACTACCAGTAGGAAACAGCAACCAGTAAACTGTCAACCGTGTACCCTCAAAATGAAGAGGCAATGCCACAGACTGCGCATGTCACGGGAGAAACACATCAGTACTCGTACAGAGGTCAGAGAGAGAGAGAGAGAGAAAAGTGCCGGGAACCCCTTCTTAGACAGGAAACAAGGTGTGAGCCTCTGCGCTTGTCCAGGGGAAGGGGGAGGAGTGTTGACCGGGCGGTAGGAGGGTCTACATACTCCTATTTTCTTTATAATGTTTCAGAAACATCTTGAACTATACAAGCCCAGCCGACAAAAAGAAAATTAAATGAATTATCTACTAAAATAATAATAAACAAATGAAATAGTTAACCACATGGTCAACAATAATATTTCACCGGCAAAATTCAAATAACAGAGAACCAATATTATTTACAAATTCAAATGTTCCTTGAGAGAGAGGAATACACATGTGTATGCGTATATGATTTTTTTCCATATATATTTATGTATGTCCGGGTATGTACACACACAAATATGCGTGTGTGTGTGTGTGTGTATATATATATATATATATATATATATATATATATATATACACGTTACACCTACCCGATCATAGCACCATTAGGATTCATTTAAACAGTCACAAAAGCCTCCACCCGAAACATAAATGATACAGACTTAATAACCCCATCCACATGTAAATAAGTATTACATATAAGGGAAGCCCTAATAATAAAAAAGAAAACGCCAACATTCAATAACGTTAAGTATGAACACGGCCATAATGTGTTGGCTGTATTTGAGAAATAAAACATTCCTATAACTCTAGATACATAACACCACTGTTATATTCATTTACAAGAAAAAAAATCGCTCTTGACAATTGATAAAAGCGTAACTGAAAGCGCTTGGACATGCAGAACCTCTTGGACAGTTGTTGCTCAATTTTTGCCCAGAAAAAAAATAGACAAGTAAGAACACAAGAAACTTAAAACAAAAACCTTACCTTGTTAATTGTCTTTAATGAAAGAATGATTGCTTCCTAAACACATAATTGCTCTCTCTCTCTCTCTCTATATATATATATATATATATATATATATATATATAGCATATCGTCGTTCAAGTATCTTTTGTTGAATACTCAAAACAAAAAACTAATAAAGAAACCATCGACTCATTTGATGTTGAAAATTTATTTAACAATGTCCCTATTAGAGTAAATTATAAAGAATATTTACAACAATCCATCTCAATCTTCGTTAAAAATTGAACGTACCATATTACAGAAACTGATCCTAACTTGAATTGCTGGTGTTCCATTCTATGACAATGAAAATAATATATGCGTACAACTTGATAGAGTTTTCATGCGCTCAGTTCTAGGATCAACATATACATGGCTAACATTGAAAATAATAAAATACTTTAATAAATGCTCTATCCACCTAAGATATTCAGACGATGTTCTGATTTTAGTTAAAAACAGACGAAATACATAAACTTTAAAAACATTCCAGAAAAGAAAAACTCCTTCCCTATGTTCACATATTACAATAGCAACAGAATTTTACCTAGCTATATTGATAGGCACCGATAATGATAATACCACCTTCACTCCATCGCCATATTAAAAAAAAAAAAAACGAAATAACATACTCAACTATAAATGTGAATGTTTTTGCTAAAAAAAACAAAAAAAAACACTAACAACAACGACGACGACTCTGCAAAATTTAATTAGCCTTGCAAATGTTTACTCTTCCAGGGATAAAGTTTCTGCATGGAGGAAAAAATATCAAATAAACTCATTAATAATGCCTTTTCTAATTACATCGTTGATGAACAAATTAGACGATCCATGAGGAATTTTAACAAACATTTTTGTCGCGGTAACTTGTATTGTATAATATTTATTAATTTATTGTTCTACTTTTGTATTGGGCCTTTTTTTTAAATTAATGTTATGAACTTTTGAATTTATATTCTTTTCGTTCTTTTACATTCAGTGGTATATATATGTGGCACTTACCGCATACGAAATGACACCACTCCCGAAAATTTGGGGTGAAATCCTGGAAAGGGATGATTGTTAAAGCAAATATGACTAGCCCAAGAAATGTAAATGGCCCTTGCGAGTCAGTAGTGGGGAGGCAGAATACATGATCGATCTGACTGATTCATATGATATTGACGTGGACTTTAAAATGGCTCCAACCTATGATTGCTGCAGGAAATTCAAAAGCTCGCAAGGTTTACGTATCCATAAGGCACGATGGTGCAAGCAACGGAAATCGCCTATTGGAAAATCAGTCGAATTATGGGATTATGAATCCGCATTATATCCACATTGTTCAGGGTCCCATGGCTGAGAGTCATCACCCTGAAGAAATTGCAAGCAAAACAAGAATCCAGAGGCCCAAAGACAATCAGAGCACTGCTTTGCTGAATATCGATCAGGAACTTTCTGGAGATTTGTGCACGAGGTTTGCCTTGTGTGGTTTGGTGTAGCAAATTCAAGAGGGGATAGGAAAGAAGCGAAGTGACCAGATAGACGGCAGATTCGAAAGGGTTTAACTAAAGACAGAGTGTTGGGAAGCGCCGAATCAAAGAATTAAGGAACTGCGTAATTATATGAAATAAATGAGCTTAGTAATCTGCAGAAAGAAAACGTCGGAAGAAAAAACGACAGTCTCGGAGATCATTTTACAATAATCCTTACGCTTCTGCTAAAAAATCTCTTTACAGAGTCTAAAAGTGCCAAACTTGAGTACCGCAGGAGAAACCTGAGGATCACGTTAGAATGTCGTATTCTGATATTTAGGAATATGATCCAATCCCTCCTATAACTGACTTTCCTAGGCCCCAACACCCAAAGATCATGTTTAATGAATGCGGATTAAAGACGAGTGAAATTCGGAAATTTTACAGCAAATCCCGTGGCCTTAGTACACCTAGAATAAATTTAATATCCTACAAATTATGTAAAAATTGTCGAAACGTCCTCAAGCAACACCCCATCCTCCACCAATGTCCCACAAGAATCGTGCTTGACTGATGGCATGTGGATACGTGAGGGAAAGAACGCAAAAGGCATTGCAAATATTCTGCTCCATCTCCCTCTTGAATGCAGAGGGGGAAATATTTTTGGCGTCCTTGCCCGTCGTATGTGACTATTACATAAACACATCTGTCCAGAAGGTTGGGATACCTAGCCTCACCGACTGTCCGGAGCATTCATACATGATTTGGAACTTAATCCATGCAATGATTTGAAACTAAATTCATGTGGCTTGATCTCGTGAATGCGTATGAACCAGTTTCTCATGAGCTCATACAAATGTTACTAGAAGTTTTTAATTTCCTAGTAAGGTTGGGAAAATCATGGTGAAATATTTCACAACAGCGTTTTTGCAGTTCGCCGTTGGAAAGAAAACCATCAAGTGACATGGACGGCATCAAAATGAGGTGCGGGATTTTCCCACTTCTTTTCATTATGTTCAATGGAACTCATATAAATTGATGTAGCGGACACAGCAAAGGGAGCGTTTACTAAGGAACAACTGGTCCTTCCTACTTCCGGAGCTTCCATGGATGGCATTAATATTCTGTCCCCGTCTAAAGTTAGTCCAGATGAAATGCTGCAGCACTACTATATTCTCATCATGTGGCCGAGAATAAAGTCTAAACCCAAGAAAAGCCGAAGCTTATAATTACTCAGGGGTTCTGTCAGATGGATTCACGTCTGCATTGGCGGTGTCATGTTCTCGGCAGTCAAAGAGAAGCCAGTGACTGATAGATATCGAGGTAAAGAAAAATGATACGAGATGGAGTTGAATTCATCGACAGAACCCTGCAAATTGAAGACTTAGTTCTGCCAATATGGTTTTATGGCCCGGCTTCTGTGGTCGTTGCAGGCGTATGATATTACTGTCACGCATTCAGCAGACGCAACTGTATATCAACAATTACCTTCGCAAGTGGTTTGGAGTTGTCTCCTGATTCTCTACAGTGGAACTCTATACCAATGCCGGAAACACGTAAGTTCCCATCTTCTCATTCGTGGATGTGTTCAAGGTCGGGAAGGTTCGCCTTCAAAACACGGTGAGGGACGTTAGATGAGTTTGTCCGTTGCTAACAACTAGGTATCCAAATTGGCAACTTATGCTCGGCAATAGAAGCCACGCAAGAAGAATTCAGTCTGCGAAATAATGAGGTTATTGAGGTCGGATGCTGCGGATTACTTGGGAGTTCAACCCCTTTCTTTAATTTTGGAGGCGGAAATCACTGGCCGGAGCCTGAACCGAGCTTCACATTGTCTCCAGGCCACGGCTCAACAGCTACCGAGTTGGATCTGGTCAGGATACAAAATAAACGAAGTTAATTATCAACATGCTCGCAACACAAGAATGCCTTCCGAAATAAAAGTCATCAGTTTACCTTCCATTTTACCTCATGGGTAACGGTCGCTGCGAACGCGTTAGTAAAAGATCAAAAGCCAACGCTTTTAATGCAACCTTGACAACCTCACATGAGATTGCGAGGAACGGACAGGTCTGCACGAATCTCAATACTCTGACCAGTGTGTGGAGATGTGTGCCTGTGAAGAGGGATACGTAGATATATAGTTATACGTGTATGGAGAGAGATAAGTGCGTGTGTATGTATGTATGTATATATATTTGTGCTGAATATATGTCTTATATATGACCCTATGATTAAATAAGGATTCTCTAAGATAAACAGTTTCCACTTGCCTTACATTTACTTAAATGTATACATGTGTATTTCGGTGGCTATGTTTTTGTTACTGGTGAGAAATGTTATAACGCTAGTTACAAATGAAGCAAGTGTATTTAAGAGCAACTGCAAGCTATCTCGTCGGTATGTAGGCAAGGAAAATTAAAATGAAATTCAAACCGTATTAAAAAAAAAACAACAAAAAAACAACTTTCATGCAACATTCATTTCAGCATATTCTCACTTTCTTCTGACATTATATCGTTTATATCAGGATAGCTTTTTATTGTTACTGGAAAATTCCCATAATTCCATATCCCTAAAATTATATATATATATATATATATATATATATTTTTTTTTTTTCGTAATCTGTATTTTAAATTAGGTCAACAAATTCAAAGTCAGTTGTTTCAAATGAAATTAACTTCTATACGTCTATCTAAAATTTAAAAAAAAATTCTCTCTCTTACTCTCTCTCTCTCTCTCTCTCTTTCCAAGTTTCATAATCTTCCGTTCCACAATTTCACATACGACTTTTTCCTGTCATTTTCCCTATATGTCTTTTTTCCACTCCTCTCTCTCAAACTTTATTACGCGTCTTTCTTTCCAACTTTACCCCCACTGTCAAGTATTCAAGTTTATATAAATTTTGTTATTTAAGCCTGGAGAAATATTTTCTTTTTCCTTTTGAATTTGAAGGTCTGAAGATTTAGAGCCGTTTTTAAGACCCTAATGAAATAAATTATAAACTTATTAAGTTTTAGTGGTAATACATACTATATATATATATATATATATATATAAAAATATGTGATAGAGTAACAAAAATGTAGGAGTAAAATTAAATGTTTATATACGTACTTCAGGACATAAGAGACTATTTCCCTCTACATCTTCCTCTCTCTCTCTCTCTCTCTCTCCTTGTAACTCTTTATTTTTAGTATTTTTAATTTCTCTCAAACCCTGTTCTCTCATCCATTTGCACATCCCATCAAATATGATGTTCTGCTTTCCTCTGTTCCTCAATCTGTCATGTGACAATCATATTTTTCTAGCCCTTTTTCCTCATTACGTTCCCCAGAAATTTCAACTGCCTCTTCTTGAAGTGTAAGATTCCTTTTGTTTCCATTCCCCACAGAACCTCGTCGTTGCTCATATTTTCGGCCCACGCGATCCTCAGCCACTTTCTGTCGAACCACATTTCTGTTGCCTTCATCTTTGAGAAAATTGACAGGCATTGGCAAAATCAAAGGGAGAAAGGAAAAAAAAAATAATGAGGGACAAAATAAAAACAATGGAAAAAAAAATAAAGGAAAATGTTAAAAAAACTTATTAATAAATACGGCAATTTAAGGAACACGGCTATGAAAGAACGAAAAAGAAATAAAAAAAGCGGTAAAAAAGAACAAATCTAAAATAAAAAATAAATTTGAGTTGAGAGAAACAAAATGAGGAAGTAAAAGCAAAAAGATAATTTCAGGAAACCCCAAGAATAAATAATCGTGTTAGAAATATTTGGATTAATAAGAAAACAAAATCAACAAAATCACGAGGGAAGGGAAAACAAGTAGATAAGCTCTTGACGTTACTAAATAATCGCGCATCAATGTTGATATATCAATTCTTTTGTTTTTCCAGTCATGGGTTTGTTATCATTGTTGCTATGTAAAATAAAGTAAAACAGAAATTCGAATTGTGGTTCGATTTGTGTAAAGCTACAAGTCCTTTTATTTCCTATCCTAAACTTAGTTTTATCTCATAGTGAGTCGATCTAAACCAGAAATAATAAAAAAAAAATCCGTTAACGGGGAAATAATGTTGATGATTATCTCAAATAAAAATAAGAATTCAGGAAAGGATTTCGATGTACCTTAAAAATAAGTAACACCTCAGATTCAACAACAAAAACGAAATTAAATATAATATTTTCCTAACTTTAAATAAAGATGAATAAAGATCAGTGAAAGTGTCTGAGAATAAAGGACGGAAAAAAAAAGACTGACGGAGACATTTTAACAAATAGTTTGATTTCGGCTTTAACGTATAAGCAAAACAAACAAAAAATAAAATAAAAATAAAATATAAAATAAACCGTCATATATTTAAAAAAAATGTTTGTACTTGTCCAATATAATTTTTTCATGTGTTTTCTCATGATTCAGTTTCATATTTAAAAAATCATTTTGAGTTTTAATTTATGAATATTACAATTATTATTACTTAATAACAAACTTGATCACACGGCAGCAATGACTTAACAAAAGGAAAAACCGTATGTAGATATTTCAGTTTCATCGATCATTGTTTCATTTTAATGGGGTGCCCAGTGTATATA
>CAHIKZ030000222.1:497500-502500 GCA_903632075.3 Acanthosepion pharaonis | reverse complement strand
ATTACTGGTTCCCATATTGTATTTATTTCTATGCTTGGTCGGCTCAGGAGATTTTGTGGCCTAGCATGTGTGCTGATTCCTTAAGTTTACGAATTTTCCAATGGTGTTCCTTGTCTATGATCTCAACATGATCCCACAGAGGGCGGTGATCTCCCTTCTCTCTCCATATATGGCCAGCCACGCCTTATTTTTCTACCTACCCTCGTGTTTCAGCTTTCTGGTGTTCTTGAAGCCTTACATTGAGGCCGGAGCGTACAACGGCCGAAACGTTATGATAAATATGGCGAAGATGAGGACAATAGTCCAAATAATGTAAATAATGTACACAATACATAATCTCATTAATATAGACAGAAGCTTAATTTTAATTAATGCTTACGCCTTGCATTGGATGAATTTTACTGTTTATATATTAGGCAGCATATTGTAACTCAAACATTTTTCATTGAATAATATACAGACATATTGTGATCTGTACAATTCCATTCCAATTGTCTAATTAGTTTCCTGATGTTAAGATGAATTTGACCTACGGTGCAGTATTTCTTTTTCTGATCCAAATACTTCTGATCTTTTCCGAGATCATCTTCAAAGATAAATTACAAAGACAAACTTTTTCTAACTGCGATCAAATCTGCATTTCATTGTGATGGTAATATTTATAAAGTCTTGCGAACATGCTCTGTCATAAATAACTTAAATTGTTAAATCCCCTTGTAGTTATGGAATTTTTGCAATACTAACATTTAATTATAGGAGATTAAACCTTAAATTGGCAGAAATGTAAAATGATATTAAGTGTTTTTTATATGAACTGTAAGACGCTGTTGCCATGAATTTTGTGGAGTGTACGTTGGTTTATTTTGATATAGGGGGGCCTCGCGAATTTGAAGTTTTTGTACTGTGTAGTATATGGTTGTAGTTAACAAGTATTTTCCTACATTGTGAAGGCGGGCAGAAATCGTTTTTAGATGTTGTGCAATAGAACTTGTATCCGTCAAAGGAAGTCTCAGACGTCTTGATAACCAACTCTCAGCAATAATAATACGATAATAGCAACATGTACAAGTGCATATAACAAATATTTAATCCATTTCACATTCCTAACAAAACATTTTTTCACCTTGATATTTGTATCCCTGGAAACGCAGCCGTTATCCTTATTTAATATGTAATTGTTTGAACGTAAAGTGAAATCACTTAATGCATATATGGCAACAGCAACGAGATGTAAATTCATAACGTAAACATTCTGAAATAAATATACAGAATACACACAACTTTCAACCCTTAAAACACACAAAAATAACTACATATGCGAACTACTAAAGTTCCACCACAAGTGAATGGACAAAATGGCAGGAGTGTTGTATAAGATTTAAACTGCTAGACTAATTGTTCTTATAGAACAACTGGTAGAAAAGAATTAAACCGAGCACTATACCTATATGGTAAATCATTTTTAGTTGCATTCAATATTCGCTTTGTCGATTTGATCATAAGTACAACTGTTTTTCTTATGTAAAAGCGACGTTTGTAAAAAGACTTTTCTTTTTAATCATCTGATACTTGTATCCATGTTTTAAACAATCTGAATGAGACAAACATACCGTTTAAGACAATATATTATTAAACACTGTTATTTTAACATTTATTAAACATTATGGTTTGTTGTTAAACACTTTTTTCTTTAATTGTACACTTCTCTAATTTCACGAATTTTGCAAGAGTTGCATTAGTAATATTTCATAACAATAACAACAATATAGAAATCTCGAAAATGTGGCATATGGGAACACCAACAATCCCTGTTGTAGTTGGAGCCCTAGGACTGGTTGGAAAAAGCAGGATGAGTACTGATTCATTCGTTGTTTACGGTTTATCAACCAATTGCAAGTAATTTAAAGCCAGAATGTATTTTTAGATTTTAAGAACTTTATTGTGATGGAGATAATGATTTACCGATACAAGTCTTACTAATTAGCCCTAGATCCCTCCAATCATGTGTAATGGTTAGCAAGCTGGTTTTGCTCGATTATTTACTACTGAGCAGGGAGTCCGAGCCTCCCTTGGTGTTCCACACTTTCGGCCTTGTGCCACATATAAGCAACGTTTAGAAAATTACCTTATTAATTAATCCACAGATCGGTTAGGAAAAATGGATTCTTAGCTTTCCAAAGAGTATTTGCGCATAAGTGAATATATAAAAACTCCGTTCTTCGATTAAGCCATTATCCATTACATTACCCGCACTTCGAATCTTAGAGTACCTGCTATTTCCAAGCGGTTACTCATCTGGGTACTGAAATGTCTAGAACTTGCTTAACTTCTCTTATCGTGCTGAAAAATAAGGTAGGAACGATATACAACCGCAAATGATAAAATAAAGTATTCACGAACAAAGGTCAACTCAACTACTAATTATTGTTTTGAATTCGGACAAATGACCTCATCTTTGCTGTTATCACCATGTTTCGACATTGTAAAAGTCGGCCGCCTTCACAATTCTGAGCCATTCGCAATTACATAACCTGCATACCCAACATTACAATACCTGGTATTCACAAGCGGTCACCCACCAGATATTAACCAGTCTCGACGTAACTTAACTTTTCTCACGGCAACCAATTTTTCAACGTGATATTGCCATACGCCTGCAAGGTGAGGCGTGTGATGCTAATGATATATGGAGAGAGAGAGAAAAAAACGACAACTAAAAAACTCGAAAGTCAGACGGAATTCAGTCGTTTGTTATTTAGTGTTTTAAACTGAAGAATCTCTTACTGGAACAGCATCGACCAGCGTAAGGAAATAAATTGAAAAGTCACAGCACTTAAAAGGTCAATAGATTTAGGCAAGTGAGATTATAAAAAGAGAATTCAAGACACTAAGTGTTGAAGTAGCAAGACAATGAAAAAGAAAACATTTGCGATTTTAAAATAAACGCAACAATGGAGAAACAAAAACATAGAAATAAGGTATGAACCACCTCAAGACCGACAATATGAAAAACAAATAGATTTTAAAATGGTTTTAAAAGTAACGTGAAGAAAAATAGAAGACAGCAAAAAAGACTTTATAAATAAAATTATGGTTTAAATATAGAGTCAATATACTCTAGTAAAAAATTTAAATGTTATTTTGTTTACGAATGGAAAAGTATTTGTATATAGATGAAATCTAACAAACAAAATAAAGGAAAATTAAATAAACAAAGATGTAAAGAATGTGGGGAAGCAAAAACGAAATACGTCTGTTGTATACTTCTGGCACTTTGTCGAGAAAAATATCTGAAATCCCACTCCTGCTGTGAAAAGTTATGCGAATTTTCATGTGTTAATTCTTGCAATCTACACTATTCATCGAACATATCTCCAGCGTGTAAAAGAGGTTAAGTCTTTCAATCGTGCATACCGCGCAAGCAAAAAATAAAAAATAAAATACTTACCTTAAATCATGAAGAAAAATAATTATTCCTTTGTATGTTTTTCTAATGTGAGTAATAGGATGAGTCACAGAAAACTAGTTGTAAAAATACACATACAAGCATGAATATCTTTCTACATCTGTGGGCAGGTTTCCGAAGGCAATATATCTCCCAATGTAAGGGAGCTTGTACCATTACCTGGCAGCTGAAGCATCCCAAAAGGAGAAGTACTGAACGTTCTGTAATATTTACGTTATTCGGACTATTGTTCTCTTTGTCGCCATATTTATCACAACGTTTCGGCCTTTGTAAGCTCCGGCCTTCTTCAGGTGTTGGGAATTTCGAACTGAACCCTTTATTTCGCTCACTGGGGTAGACTCAATCGAAATAAAGGGTTCAGTTCGAAATTTCAACCACCTGAAGATGGCCGGAGCGTACAACAGCCGAAACGTTGTGATAAATATGGCGACAAAGATGAGGACAATAGTCCGAATAATGTAAATAATGTACATAATACCTCATCTCAGAAATATAGACAGACACATAATGTAATATGTTTGAATTAGGGATCCACGTGGGTCTTCCGAGTGAGATAGCAGCTATAAAATCTGCATTTGATTCCCATGCGACGAACATTTCCTTCGTATTCAACTGGCGATGTTTAATATGAACAGCTTCTTCTCACGAACAGCTACTTTGCGGAATCAACTCCCATGTGGATGCTTCCACGATCGCTACAATCTTCGCCTGTTGGAGACGAGGGTTAGACATTATCAATGCATATCTCATAAAGTGTGCCATTTAATATGCAACTTTTACCTAGAGCTGATCTTTGGATCTGGTATAGTGTGAACATCATTGTTGAGAAAAAATCTAAACGCATTCCCTTCTCCTAGGCGTTGCAATAAATATGCTTATTCACGAGACACTGACTTTTAATTCACGCAACCTACACTGTTCATCGAACATATTTCCAGCGTGTAAAAGAGGTTAAGTCTTTCAACTCGAAACATCATCGACGAGCTTTTATTTCTCCGAATTTTAAATGTTGAAAGAAATTTCAAAATGGTTCACTATCTATGGTACATTCACATATGAATAATACAATAAATAATACGATATTACGAAAAGGTACGTCATAGGCCAAAAATGCGGGCGACCTATCGAACTTATTTAGTTAATTTCAAACCTTTTGTTTAATGTACACCTACTAACCAAGTATGTTGAAATTATTTAATCAATTAGAATACTGCGTGCAATTTCTTAGAAACATTTTTTTCATAATTATTCGTTCAATACAAAGTCTAAGAGCGACACAAGTTAGCGAGAAACTCTGAGGTTGGTGTGTGTCCGAAGAAAGTTAAGAAAAGCCGTTTATGAAGATATGTAGAAAAGACAATGGTAAAAGTATAGTGGTTAAGTCTGTATTAATAAGTGGAAGCATCCTGTCAGAGTTAACGTTCTTGCGTAGAAGCTGCTTAAATAAAACTTTCTTTTACTGGTGGAATACGAAGGGAATAGGTATGTTTAGTTCCATGGTTTGTTGAGTGTTATATGTAAAAGGATAGTCGAA
>CAHIKZ030000222.1:415000-492500 GCA_903632075.3 Acanthosepion pharaonis | reverse complement strand
CAGTGGATAAAGGCGTTAGTTAGATCCAGTGACAGGACCCAAAGAGTCTGAGTTCAATACCCGGTTAAGGCAGTGAAGAATTGGAGAGGGGAATTAACAGGAGATAATTGACAACTGACATCCATTAAAACATGGCATGTGAAACTAGAACAGTCTACCCTAGTGAGCGAAATAAAGGGTTCAGTTCGACATTCCAACAACCTGAAAAAAGCCGGAGCGTACAACGACCGACAGGTTGTAATAGATATGGCAACAAAGATGACGACAATAATTCGAATAATGTAAATAATGCACCTTTTTCTTATTTGAAGATTTTAATGCTCTTGTATGCTTTAAAACAAAATATGAAGCCGTCTACAATTTTCTTCTATACGTTTATTGGCTATATTTATGAATGACAAACATTCTGTCATTCATCGGGTCCATTTAGCTCGCTATTCAACATAAAATTCTTGGGGAAAAAAAGGGCTTCTACACTCAACTTTTGCTTTCCTATAGATAATGGTGAATAAAGTGTCGTAGTTAATCTGTATTTTCCTGTTTACATTCGCAACACCAGTTCATGTACTATCATCGATGTAACGTATGGGTGATCCCTTGGGAGTACCAGTTGCTTTAAGCTACGATGTGCTGGTGGTTCAATGGATAACGGCTCAGATGTTGAACTCAGCTCTCCGAATTCCTATTGGATCGGGTTTCTTCTATTCACTGTTGCGGAAAAACTCTTGTTAAATGTATGAATCCAACTTTTCTGCCCACAGCTATGGATTAATTAATTGAAAATGTATCAGTAAAATTATCTCCCCAAAACTATTACAGTCTAAAAATATTTTTGGCCGTAAAATAACATGCAGAAATGCAGAACCCTTTAAAACATACTAAAAAAACAATTTCAATCTTTAAATAAGCTGCAAAAGGGTTGATAGTTGGTGAAAAACAATTCAATGAATAAATGTTTTTCTTCAGATATTTTCTTGCTCTTATTCCAATATTTTTTTTACAAACTTTCTTACTTTTTCTCAGATATCTGTTTGCGACGTTCTTATATACAAATCTTGTTTTGATTCCAATTTATTTTATCAAATTTTGCTCTTTTTTCAAAACCTCCAACATGGTGTTTCTAACAATCAATACCTTTGCACAAATTTGTTTTTTTTTCCCCCTTTATCGTTAGACCTTTCTTACAGCCCGTAGCAATAAGTATATATCGGAAATAAAATAATTAACTAATACGATCGTATATAAGGTTTTTAACGCCCGAGTTCATCCTTCAAATATACCATTCGTCTGTGCACTGAATAATGTTATCATATACGGTCTGGTGACCCGTTGTTTATTTCGATGCCCTAGATAAAATCAAGAGACGGATATGTACTGAGATAGGCCCTGATCAGGCATCTCGTCTACAGTCATTTTCTCACAGACGTGATGTGGCTTCCTTGTCTTTTCTACAAATATTTTCATGGCAACTGCTCTGACGATGTATTTTCACTGGTAACCCATCTGCTTAGTGCTACTAAGTTTGCATCTCGATCCCACCTTTCATTCTCGAAACAATTAAATATGACCGCATCTTCTACTCCAAAACTACTTCTCTCACACTTCCCGCCAGTGGTACGTTGTTCTTCGTAATTGTTTCTTTGATAGCTATAATCTTCAAATATTCAAAAGTTATGTCAATCGATATCATTTGATGGTCAGATACTGATCCTCGTCCTTTTCTATATCCTTTTTACAAACACCCCTTTTTACTCTTGATCTCACTTTCTCCAACCCCCTTTGTGCTAGTGGCATTCCCGCCATGTTTGGGGCGAAATGCTTACAAAATATGAAGAACACGAATAAAGTTGCACATCGAATAATTTAGTGCAAGTATTTTAAATAAAATAAATAAAAAGCTGAAATGGTTTACTTTATAAATATATAAGTATATTCTCAAAAAGTGTATGATAATATTTATGTTATCATGAAGAATTGCATAACAAAACGAGACAATCAATAAGCATGTAGAGCGAGAAAGAAACTAATTAGATAAATTAGGCTAAAAAGTTAAGTTAAAAATTTTCCGTGTGGGCAGTGTGTGTTTTTACGAATCCATCACATTGAAAAACCGGTTCTTGTTTTATCGTCGAATTAAAAAAAAAACAAACTTTCGGTCAATAAATAGATTAATAACACCCTGGTATTACATGGTGTTGTAAACTTTCATGCACAGGTAAGAAAATGGATGTCGAGTTTCTGAAGAGTAGCTCATTAAAGGATTGTCGAAATATATCGTTCCGTCGTCTTTAATATTTAATAAGTTTAACCATTCACACATTATATATATATATATATATATATATATATATATATATATATATATATATATATAAAACTGAGACAAATAAAAGTGGAACAGCGATATATCAATATTCACGAATGCGTGTGTGCATATAGGGAGAGGGGAGGGCGAGAGGGGAGGGCGAGAGAGAGAGGGGAGGCGAGAGAGGAGAGGGAGGGGAGGGGAGAGGAGAGAGGGAGGGGAGGGAGATACTGAAAGAGAGAGATACTGAAAGAGAGAGATACTGAAAGAGAGAGATACTGAAAGAGAGAGATACTGAAAGAGAGAGATACTGAAAGAGAGAGATACTGAAAGAGAGAGATACTGAAAGAGAGAGATACTGAAAGAGAAAGAGAGAACGAGAGAGAGAGAACGAGAGAGAGAGAACGAGAGAGAGAGATACTGAACGAGAGAGAGAGATACTGAACGAGAGAGAGAGATACTGAACGAGAGAGAGATAGATTTAAGGAACCTCTGCTGAAAGATTCAAACGAGACTGTCTGAAATCTCTTTTAGACGGAGCAAAACACAAAGACAGAGAAACTGAAAGCGAGATAAAGACAGGAAATTGGCTCAAAAAGTTTGGTGGTTTTTGAAGGAAGGAAATTATCCTATTGAGGAAAGTTAAAAGATTTCGCGCGAAATGTGTATTACGTCGTGTCGTTCTTTTGTTGCCGGAACAGATCGATAGAAAGCGAAAAGGACGAAGCAAAGATGCATCTTTCCGATGCGTTAATGGAAATACTTTGACTTCCTCTGTGAAATCATGTTGTTTTGCGACGAAGTTTCTTTTTATTGTTGATCTGAATTGCTCACGCGATCAAGCATCACCAATGCTAAGGCAATTTTACCTGACTTCTGAGCATGATTACTTTCGACTTCGATATATTTATTCCCGCACACACATTTTTTGTTCTCGTCGCGTACCATCATAGTGACTGTTTTCTCACAGTATTTCATGTACCGAGCTACATTTTGGTTACAAGTCATTCACGGCGTCAGTGGCTATGGCGGGAAATATTCCCCATGTTTTTTCTGGGACTGAGAAATAATCATCCGACTAAATTGATTTCCCTATCGTCCGTTTCATGGCCTTCCCACGATATTTTGAACAACAATAGAAGCTTATCCGTAGTTACCTGTTTAGGACTGGGTTTCAGTTACTTTTAAAATCATCTCTTTCACTCTCAGTAAACAGTTGCGTCTTAGCGACGTTGACTTTCTTGTGGTGAATTGATTTTTAAAAAAATAAGTCTATGATACTGTTATATTAGGTAAGCTCTGTCATTTGTATGAAATTGTTAATCACATCAGTTTTTCAAATACTTCATAAACTTCATTTTCTTTCTCGCCCCCAGAAACATTATCTTTTATATAATTCTTAGATACAGAACAAACCAGACGAATTATATTTAAAATCGATACAAAATGTGTTTACAAGCTGGTAATGGATGTAAAAATTATCCATTTACTGCGAAGATCAGATTAAGAAAGATCGAAACACCTATTTATAGAAATAAGTGTCATAACATTGTTGAAATCGGTCTTTCAGCAAAAATGTACGAACAATGCAAACTATATTTGAAAGTCTTTTAGATGAACGATAGAAAAATATTACTATGCTTTTAGGCGTCAATCTTATGCCGAAAACTAAACGAACCTCTTCCCCACAACAACAAAAAAAAACAAAAAAAAACAAAAACAAATGAACCATACAGACTAAATACTAGCGCAAGAGAACAAAAATACAATTCAGGAACTTGAGGGGAAAACGGTGGAAAATACGGGCAAAATCAGCGAATAAATATCAAATTAGGACCCTTTCATAAAGTACCTATTTTCAGACGGTTTACTCATAAATAAGTCCCAAGACTATTAGTTATCAGTAGCTAAAATCGGCAAGTAACAGATATCCTCAACACATGTGCAGACATGAAAGGGGAAAAAAAGGAAAAAAAAAGTACATTCATGAGGAAAATGAAGGTACTGAACTTTTATTTATTCTCACACATTTTCTCCTACAACCCAACTCAGATAAGAAATATATTCACCACCCATTTCTATCTTCAATCAAATGTATTCTCCGAAAACAAAAATGGAAATATGTTCATTTATCTTTTATGCTGTTTATAATATATTTGGAAATTGTAGCGTATCTACAGAAAACGAATTATTGAATCTAGAAAATAACTTCAGTTCATATAGTCTGGCCAATCCATCGTTCTTGAAGCTGGATTTAAAACCAGATATCTACTTCTCAACTGGTTATCCAACCAAGAAGAAATATGTCTGTCAATTTTCTTATTTATGAGACTGGGTTTTCATTCTCACAGACAAACTTCCCCGTACGACAAGAAAGTTCATGTTGATTTGTTATTTAACTCCTAGCTGATTGAGGATGGACTCTTACATTTTCCAAGAGAAAGATTACTAACTGGTCTAAGGAGACTCGAGTAGATTTTTAACGCAGCATAGCTAAAGCATCATAAACAGAAGGGAACCTATAGTTTTCGCTCTATATCTCAAGAAAATGTCAAGATAATAAAAAAAGGCAATACAATCAGATGTACACAAAATTTAAAATAACGATCATACACAAGAAAATGTCAAATTCAAATGAAAAACACCAATGGGAACATTAGTTAAAATCTGGTATCGTTTTCGCTTATCTGTATTTCGAATGCCTTGAATGTGATCATTTCAAAAGTATTTTAATTAAAACGTTTCTGATAGATTGAAAGCGTTTTATAAATATATCCACTTAAAATTAAGATTACCTGGCCTTGTAGATAAAGTAAAAATTGCCGAACGCACAATAGAATTTACTTCTGAAACAAAAATACCGAGATCATTTGTTAAACCCTACTGAGACTGCACGACGAAAATCTACTGATAAAACGATGTAGCAAATTTCTATCCTCACCATACAAATGAAATAAAATATGGAATGGTTATCAGGTTTTATTTGAAACGACTCTTGTACCCTTTAATATTTACGTGATGCAAAGGAATACTTTAAGCTCCTCCAATAAACTTTTTTATTTTTTTATTTAACGTAAAACGGAAGGTACGTCGGATATTTCCAAAGGTCATTTCCAGTTTAATCTGATTACAAAACTTAACCAAAACAATTGAGAACCTAGAAAAATTATTAAACTGTTTTTCCTTGAAATCACATTTTAATTTGAATCAAGTTTGATGTCAAGCTTAATTCAATTCCATGGATAACATTATAGATCTTTAGTTTTAATAAATTATTATTTTTCGATATTCTATTTGCCTTTCCAGTTCAATTTCGTTTCAAATTAATCTGTTATGAAAAATTCAAGTTTAATGTAAATTTACTAGTAAAATCCATATTCTGTAATATTAAACATTATTAATCTTTCTTGCTTTCATACGAGTTGAGAACTGTCTCATTTTGGTCAGCATAATTTGAATTCATAATAGTAGCCCCTATTTAGGAAAGATCAAGTTTCTATTAATGGAATGACAATGACATATTTTTGTGCTTTATTACATATACATGTATGTGCATGAGCGCATTTTAAAAATACATTAATACTTAGATGTTACAACGCTTATTTTTCAATACCTACCTAACGATTGTTATGTGCACAGCGCACTGAGTTACACTAAATGTTGAGGAATTATTTATTATGCTTTATATATATATATATATATATATATATATATATATGTGTGTGTGTGTGTGTGTGTGTGTGTATGTATGTATAAGATATTTTATGTTTATACATTCTTTTTATAGATACAAATATTTAAGTAAATTCTGTTTATAATAAACTGTATTAAACAACATTTAGCGACCTGAATGTCCGAGAAATTTCCATAGGTACTATTCGTCCTCCGACAGGATTCGAACCGTCATATAGCCTGACGTGCCTTTTAGCCGATTCGGCCACAGAGGATCATTCGGTTAGCAAGGTCGAATTTACTGCTTTTAAACTTCAATCATCCATGAATCTCTCACGTACATTCATATCTGCTCATGGCGTATCAAATGTAAACAAATAACGTCACACATGAAATATATGTGTATGTTGGAGCAATCATTTCTATGCATCTTAGTTTCAATGCAATGCACCTTGGCTTTATTGTATACTCTTTTGGGTTAGTTTCAATTAATTTATGAGGACATTATTGCGCCTGTTGTAGGAGGAACAGTTGCGTTCTTAAATATTCAGACATTAGGAAGTTTCTCAAATTTGGGTGCATATACCTCTAGTTTTAATTTTTCGAGTGTTTGTTTGAACATCACATGCTCTGTTTTGTTTTTAATGAAGTTACCTCAGAATTGGTGGTGGTAGATTTGATCCCCGTAAATTAGTTCGTCATATGATCAATTTGCAGTTTATCGATGGCATTTAGTAATAAAATGAGTTAAGTCATTTTGATTTTTGGCTGGTTTGGATTTAGCTTCCTAGAGTTTGTTGATATGACATTCAGGATCTGTTAATAGAGACAGATGCATACATAGATGGATGCATGCATACATACATACATAGAATTGGTAGATAGATAAATGCATACATATGTTCATAGGTGTGTGTGTGTGTGTATATATATATATATATGTCACCTCAAAAAATCTAATAGACCCACAAAAAAACAACGGTTTTACTAAGTGTTTCAATTGTAAAAGGTTGAGACCATGCCGCCAATTTAGTACTGCGTTTATAATTTTAAAGTTGAGTTACCATAGCGTAAATTTCATCAGAACAATTACCATGAACGTATTTATTATAAAGACAAATGAAGCCTATATTACGTTTGTGGGAAAGTGGCTGAAGCGGAGATGTCACATTGAACCAGTAGCACTGCAGATACTTCTTTGGATTTTATAAAGAATCTCTAATTACATAGCCGAATACGAGACAAGATGTTGTCTCAATACTCAAAGCAATGAAGAATTTTAGACTTATAAAATATCTAAGACAAATTCTTACGTGAAAAATTGCCAAGCTCTGCACATTAAACCAAATCACTTAGCTGCCAACTTAGCAGTCGATTCAATATTCTATTTTCAATTTATGTCTATGGAGGAACACTTTAGAATAAGAAGGCTCAATGGTTGGCATCAGCCATGATGATAAATGTTAAAAAGGGGTTCACGCAGATGATTGAATGAGACTAGTTTATTTTTGTCCCATTTAACAACAAATTTTAGGCAATTTTGCCAATTTGATCTTATAGAGTCGATCGGATTTACTAATAAGAGAGAAGTAAATTATTGTGCCATCAGCATAATACGGAGTCGATAACTGATGATATCGGGAATGTTATTTATGAAAATCAAGAAAAACGTAGATCCAATTTCAGAGTTCATTTGTACACCAGCATTAATGCAACAAAAAAAAAACATCTCGAAGAGTGACCATTCAAGACAGCTTTCATTTTGTGATTAGATTTAAAAAAAATAAACTTAAATTTAGCCGATACATACCATAACCTTTCAACTTTTGCGAGACGACTAGTATGTTGAACAAATGTGTCACCATTTACCAAGGCAGAAAAAGGAAAGAAAGGAAAAGAGAGGCGAAGACCCAAAGCGTGGATGATAAGCAGAACGCCCACGGCTAAGAGACAATGGATAAAGGATATTTTGATAAATAACAAATGGCGAAGAGTGTCATTACAATGAAAAAGAAATTCTGAGTGGATAAAGGAATCGGGTGTGTTCTGACGACGGGCTGTGTTATTGAGATACATAAACAAACCGCTAATGCGGGAAGGCATGTGATTAGCAAACCACAGACCGACTAGCCAAAGAAAAATCCAAATGAAAATGTCATTTTGATAAGTGACGAAAAACAGGTGGACCACAGGACTTTGGATAGATATGAAAAATTAATTCTATCAAAAGCCGCACACGAGGTGGCCACTGACCGATTTCTTTCGACAGAACGTCTTTAGCCTGCGATAATAAAACTATGTTATCAGAAATATGTACCAAAAAAATGAATGGGAACCTAGAAATGTTCTTTTCGAGGCGACGGTCTGGCCGTGTTAAAAAGACCACCCATTGTGATAATTAGCGATAAGATGACTGACGAAGCCCAGGTGAGAACAAGAGTTATGACCACCATCGATCGTATTGTTCTGTTTGCGGCTAGAGAAAATGATAACTGCGATTAAAAGAAAGAAAAGGAAAAGAAAAAGATAATTTTTTTTTTTGTTAAGCAAGATATTTTTTTTCCTGAAACAAAGCCGCGGGATCGTACACGCCCGACTAGACATCATTGGTCGAGTGGTGATCACGTGACGCAAGGAGGAGGCTGTCGCCACCCATCTAGAGGATGGGTATGAGAGGTTGCTACGAAGAAGTGGGAGGGCAGTTCACGCCCCTCTGAACTATGGTGAGAAGGTGGAGTAAGAGAAGGCTCCCAAAAATGGAAAAAAGTGGAAAATTCCTAACCAGGAATAAAAGAGGTGGATATGTATTTAGAATTATCGAGGACCCCCGGCGCCGACAAACCCACCCCGATTTTGGTCGGCGTCCATATAAGCGATGTCGCAGCGAGCAGAGTTCGAGTTGAGTTCGAGTTAGAGTTCCAGTAGAGAGCTCGAAGTTCGCAGTGGAAGTTGGTTCCACCTCGCAGATAGCTGACTTGAAAGATTCACGCAAATTCCGGACTCCTCTTCAATCCAAGAACAATTAATTTGAGGAGCGACTTAGATCCAGACCACCAAGATAATTTTTTTCGACTTTTGCCCGAAGACACACCGAAAAACCCATTTCTTAAAGAGCAAACAACTTGAAGCGTTAAAACTCGCCTAACGGAAAACAACGTGTCACAATCCATAGAACGGGTCGGGAAATAGACGCAGTCCTATGTATCCAACAACTAGACATAAAGTTTGTTATCTTTTTTTTGATACCTTGAATTTTTGAGTTATCATTTTATTTTATGCATATTTGTGCGTTGTCACCCCTTTTGAACCCGATTTGCATTACGGCACCAACCACTGATTGATCTCGTCTGCCTAAGATCAATTCACAATGTGGGTAGGCAGACTGGAGATCAGTGCAGTTACCTTGGTAACCAGGCGTTGGAAGCGAGTTGGGACGACGAGGCTGATATCAAATCTAACCAGAATCCCACCCGAATCACCAAAAGGTTAGAACGTCACATTTGGATGCCGCGACCGATACCAAGCCAGTTGGTCGTCACAGGACGAGACAACACGACTGACGCGACAGGCGGACGTCACGTTTGGAGCGGCGACTCCCGAACGGAGCAGCGAGGAGCGAGCGAAGGCTGCGTTTAAGGACGTCACACAAATCATGAAATTATTTTGTTTAAATGCAGGTAAAGTTGTCGCTAAACATACGTGGAGAGATAGACAGACATGTCGATAGATAGATGGATGCGTGGGTAGTGAGACACATACGTGCGTACACACAGACAGACATATATAACAATGAATCATTCATACAAATGTAAATTAGTAAAGTTAATGTAAAATGGCGAAATCCCTTTAAATTTTAAACGATGCATTAATCTACTAATCACTCGATGAATGTTATGATCTTTTTTTTTAAATTATAAGCTAAGATCATTCTTAAACACGCAAGTACTTTCGACTGTACATAAATGGCTGAAGATAACTGAATGTACAACTAAAAGTACTTGATTATTTAAGGAAGACTTTATTCAGCTTATAATCTACAAAAACAAATCAAAATATCGTATCATTCGAGTGATTAGTAGGTTTATGCATCTTTAAATTTTTTTTCGCGAAGAGATTTCGACATTTTATACCATTAACTTTACTAATTTACTTTTTGTATGAATGATTCACTGTAATATAAATGGAACTGCTCCACATATGTGCTTTATATATATATATATATATATATATATATATATATATATATATATAATTTTAATATATGCTATATTCATGGGATAACGTGCTCAATATCAGAGATAAAGAGTATGTAAATATAAAAGTGAACATTGAAGTCAACACTCAAAGGCAACGGGCTGTATCTTGCTAGACGCAAACGTCAAGTCTCTCTCTCTCTCTCTCTATATATATATATATATAAATATATAATGTACTTGAAGGATTATATTGATAGAGAGACGTGATGCAGATTATATAAAATTTAACATGTGTTGCATAATTACGACGATATAATTTGCAGAAAGATTTACCGTCAGCTTTCTTTACAGAAAATTTAATAAGTGATACGTGTTCCCTCTCAGCGATTCACGCCATATGATTAGGGAGTGACACGCATTACATGCCATCTCTTACCCAACCCACGCATTCTACTTGGAAGTGTAACCTCTCTTACAGATGCCCTGCAGCTGGTTTATTAAGTTAATGGTCATTTTGTGTTTTCTTTGGTAATTGGAGCTGCTTTTCGCCGCAATATCAAAATTAATGAAGGCTAGGCATTAAACAATGTACGCTTAAATGAGCTCTTGTAAGAGTACACACAAGATCTTACATAGATTAAGCGAACATACATGCATATTGATATGGGCAAGGTAATACGTTTATTGACATGAATTTATTCAATAACATCTTGGCATATACACAAGAAAACTGAAAAATATGAAGCGAATACAGTCACTTTCTCAGGTTTAAGTAAATACACAAAAACAGACGTTGTATATCTCAAAGGGTATGCCTTTTACAGTGGACTAAATCCGACAGTTATTTTAATATATAAATTTTTTATTATTTATACGTTATTTTTAGGGATAGAATTTTAAAAGAAATGCTGTTTATAATAAACAATATTAAGAAAGTTTATTGGCCTGAATATCCGAAAAATCTCAGAAAAATTTGTTTCCTCCGACAGGAATCGAACCGCCATATAACCTGATGTGCTATACCATTTAGATAACTAGTGGCTTCCTCTGTAGCTAAATGGAATAGCATGTCAGACATGGTTCCGTGTAGGATACAGGTTGGATTCCTGACGGAGTACACACATTTTTCTTTAAGATTTATAAAATTTGGGCCGGTAAGTTTTGCCAATACTCCTTATTATAAAAAGTACATTTAAATTTGTATCGATTAAAATAACACACACACATATATATATATATATATATATATATATGTGTGTGTGCGTGTGTGTGTGTGTGTGTGTGTTTAAAAAAGGCAATCATCTTATCTCAAGGCGGACATCGAAATTTTAGGGGAAATCTCATTCACTCATAATTTTCTATAGGCAGATATATATGTACGTGTCGCCCTGATGAACAGTGTTCCACGGTGCTTTGAATTTGATTGAAAGATACGTTGGTTCAACTTTGATTAATTTATTGAAGTTTTTTCATTTTGTTGTCTACTGAGCACTTTCCTGATAATCTTCTGCTAATGTTGAAACATGTTAGATTCTTTAATTTTGACATATATATATATATATATATATGAAAATTTCTCCGATTTATCCAGTAGAGAAGACAATATTTATGAATAAAAATGAGAATAGGAACACTAAGATTTGCCGACGCGTTTCATCCAATGTGGACTTTATCTAAGCCAAATACGAAATTAATTTAGTTGAACAAGGTAACTAATAAAAAGAAAAAAAAAACAATGTACCTAGCAACTGGAATGTAGATAACGGTATTTTCATATTGTTAACTGAAAATAACGTCAGTATTTGTGAAGTGTAGAGAATATTATCATTATATCTGTGTTGATGTATTCAACCATTTTTTTCTAGAGAGTGCCGCTATAGAATATTACCCATATATCAATCTACGCCCAGGTTTTTTTCTCCATTTCACCTTTCTTAACACAATTACTGCTCTCACAAACAAATGTACATAACAGATTCATAAAATCAAAAGAAAGTGCTTAAATACATCAACACAGATATAATGACAATATTCTCCATACGTGACAAATACTGACGTTATTTTCAGTTGGCAATATGAAAATAGCGTTCTCTACATTCCAGTTGCTGAGAACATTGTTTTTTTTGTTTTTATTAGTTACCTTGTTCAATTAAATTCATTTCGTATTTTGCTTTGATAAAGTCCACATTTGACGAAACTCGTCAGCAATTACTAGTTTTCCTATTGTCATATATATATATATATATATATATATATATATATATATATATATATATATATATATATATATATATAAGTTTGTGTGTGTAAATGGGCATTCACATCAACATCCAGAGGCGACAGTCTGTTTCATACTCAAAGCAAACACCAGGCCATGAGCGTCGGGGTGTTTCCGCGACTATTTATGCATACAGGTCATTTCGTCCAATCATCTTCATTCCCTGCGTAACACCAAAGTCCCACTGAGCTTGTACACACTAATCGCTTCATTACGATCTCTTGAAGTCTACGGTCAATCGTTATCTGCATATATCCACCTCATCAATCTTCCTCGATTGGGCTGTGACATGTATTTGAGTAATGCAACAAGGAAAAATTAGAAGCGTGTGATTCTGCATGCGTTGAGAACACGTGTATATATATATATATATATATATATAGTGAGGGAGAGAGGTGGAGAGAGAGTCATTATACTGTATCCCATATTTTAATTAAAAGTGAAATTTAATAAAAATAATCAAGTTAAAATTTAATTTATTAAAATTAATTAAAATTTAAATTAAATTTTCTCACATCCTGACAACGTTCAATTCATGAAAATGACTCAGCTGCAAACATTTCAAATTAATTGAAAAAGAAACGATAAAAGAAAATGAATAATATGTCCATAATTTGATTTGGAAGTACAAGAATTTAATAGAAAATAATACGCGATTAAAAAATTTAATCTTGTTGCCAGTGTGTGTTTGCATTCATGTGACAAATTTATTATGGTCAGTAATGAACTGTTCCTGAAATATATCAAAACAGACCAGGTAATGTTACATACGGCAATGATCAAAATAAAATTAAGTGGATTGACAAGGGCAAATCGCTATAAGGGATCCGAAAAGGCTGAGCTAAATTGAAGCAATTCAGTGTTGTATATGTGATTGGTTCGTCTGAGTATTCTTTATTTAGAACTCAATCAAACAATAAATCTACATTTATAGCTATGGCAGCCGGAAAATACACATAATACGTGGGTTATTCATACTATTTTGCACCATGCAATTATTATCTTCTATAGGGTGACCAGTAAAGAAAGCGGTAAATTTATTGTCATTGCTTTATCTTTCAGGAATAAATGACGTTGATTAAAATGTAATAAATGGCTTGAATATTCATTACATCGAATGAAGCTACTACTTCCTGGTAAACACACTTACAAATTTTGAACATCAACGATGATGGTTTAGTTGGCATGACACCTGATAGTAAAAATAAATTTATTTTTGAATTTACTGCTTTTTTTTTCTTTTTTTTTTTTTACTGGAAACACTGTAATTAAAGGTCAAATTCAAGAATTCTTCGGAAAACTTCATACTAAACAGGTGAAATTTTAGTTAAATGTATCGAAAACCTACCTGACGAATATATATATATATATATATATATATAAACGGATGTAACAGCAAAATTGTCTAATTGTTTGATTAACCTTGACACGTATCTTAAAAATGAGTAAAAATATCTTACTGGAATTCTCCGAGGTTTTTAAAAATTACTTAACTCTACTTTGAACAATACCAATGTATTTAGTTCCAAGTTGAAATGATGATCACTCTTGCTATTGTGACGTCTTGATTCAGATTTACTCTGTACTGGTCCCTCCTTTTTAAGCTTATTCACCGTTATCTTTATTGTTATTTAATGAACTTTGAAGATGGAAGCCGGTGTATGAATGTTTTTACCATTACTGAAGGCCACAGTGATCTTTTTCGTCTCAGTTATGAAGACAGTGGGGCTGAAACCAAATGCTTTTAACCTGTTCTCTTTCTAGCTGAATAAATCAAAGGGTTTTTCAGTCATTCTTACGACAAATGGTGTCAAGTTGGCTAATTTTATGAGATAGAAGATTATCACATACTGTTACACTATTTGCTGAGCTTTGCTGTTAAACCCGGTGTGTGTGTATATATGTATATATACAGAAGGGTCTATTTAAGAGCACTTGGAATTTGCAGCCCTCAGTATTTACAGGAAGTGGAGAAATAAATTGAAAATACTTTCATTACCCTATTTGAGATTGAGTGCGAAACAAAATGCTCATAATTTTTTTTTCAAAAGAGAAAAGCTGTCCTTCATGGTAAATCCAAACAAATCAAAAAAACATTCTTTCCACTATCACAAGTACAACCGAAAAGAATTTATGTAAACCCAACATAAGATTTGTCACGACTACATCTAAAACAAAAACTTTTAATAAAAAGAAAAATAAGTCAAAAATTGGAGGAATTTAGTCGTTCAACTGCAGGAATTACCCGATTTTTTTCTCTTTTAATCAAATTAGCATTCCCTAAGATGTCTGGAAAGTGCCTTCATCGCTAGTTCAACCACGGTAGATATGCGTCCAGGATCTTACAGTATATCACCGTTCTTGTTAGATTTTCTGTTGTCACAGTGTCAGATAGTCAGGGGCAAAGGTGATCGAGAGGTAAAGTAGTACAGAAGAATTTATCTAGATTAAAATTCTTTCAATATATATATATATATATATATATATTTCAAATATTTTGGAAATGCCAGCGTTTCCAGGTTTGCGTGCGTGTGCAGACGATACAACAACAACAAAGCAGTGTCCGATGAAACCCTAACGGATGAAACGCTTCGCAAATGTTTTTTTCCCCAATTTGTTATATATATATATATATATATATATATATATATGCTGGTTTTTCAGTGATTTTTCTGATAAGAGTTATTTAAGACAAGCGGGCTCTGTGGTAGGGTGCTTAATATCGAAGCTAAGTATAAAGCGTTAATAGAATTAATAAAATGACTTATTTCCTTTAAGTCATGTTTACTTCAAAGTTTCCTAGTTACATTGATGCAATTACTGATCAGAACAGAGTCAAACTGTTACTATTTCTTGACTTCTTTGTAATGCATTATGGTGTGAATGCGTTACTTTCTTTTTCGTTTGTTGATTGATTGATTGTTGATTTCGATTTTTCTCATTTTTTTTTTAAAGTTTTTATTCTCACATTTTTTTCTTTCATTTTAACGTCGCATTCTCCTGTGACCTCTGGTTTATTTCTATTATTTTTTTTTTTGGTGTATTTGTGTCTATGGTCACGCATGTATGTATAAATATATGCATGCATACATGCAGAGAGACACTCATCTGCATGTGCAATTTTGTGTATTTGTATCTAGTTGCGTGTGTGTGTGTGTGTTCGTATTTGTGTTAGCTGTGTGTGTCTCCGTTGAGTTCAGATTTATTATTATTATTTGAAGTTATGATTGCATTTTTGTGTGTGTATGTATTTTAAATGCGTTGTTTATATATGTGTGTATGTATATATATATATATATATATATATATTTATTTATTTGTGCGGGTGCTTGATAATGTGTGTGCTTGGGTGTGTGTATGCACGGATAAAATTATAAAAATATACATATAATCGCTCGTGTATTTTTTGTGTTCGTATCTCATGTGTATGCTTATTTTGATCTATGTTCAGGCCCCGATATGCGTTCTTATTTTTGGTGTTTGTTTTGTTTATTTTTATGTTTTATAAAGAGGGTAGTTGTGCTAATTTTGTTCGTTCTTATTTGTTGATATTATAGTTAATCATTTTATTGTGGATTGTGTATGGTATTGGTATTAGATATTATGTGTGTTTGTGATGGCATTGCATTTAGTGTTGTATTACATTCTTCGCTTTTCATGCTAGTGTTTTTGAAGCTGTGCGTTTATCCATGTGTCTGCCCGTATGCACGCATGTATGTATACATACAAACATGAACGCTCTCGCCTGTGTATAATTGTTTGTTCGTGTGTGCACATCTGTATTTGTGTTTATATGTGTGCATATTCGCGCCCTTAAATGCGTTGGTATTTTCTTTAGTGTGTGTATGTTATTACGTTTGTAGACAGCGTAGTTGTGACGTAAAAATGGGCAGCTATGACGACGCAGAAATCAAAAGTATGTACATCATCAATAAATTAATTAATATGATTAATCGAAAGTCAAATTTATAGAGGGCTTTTAATAATCGTAAGATACCAATACATTAGCATTTAGCACAGACATAAAATCCAACTTAAAAAATAATGACCTTGTTAGATATAACAGTCTATCTAAACATATTAAGCATACAATCCATAAAGAAAAACAAATAAAAACCCTATATACATTAACAAAAATCAACATAAATATTCACCAAAAGTAAAAACATGAAACATCATTAAGAAAAAGCCATTATTTGGCACAGCAAAAAAAAGCACAGCAAAAAAAAGCACAGCAAAAAAAAGCACAGCAAAAAAAAGCACAGCAAAAAAAAGCACAGCAAAAAAAAGCACAGCAAAAAAAAGCACAGCAAAAAAAGCACAGCAAAAAAAGCACAGCAAAAAAAGCACAGCAATAAAGGACGACAAAGAAGCACAGCAAAGAAGCACGACAAAGAAGGACGACAAAGAAGCACAGCAAAGAAGGACGACAAAGAAGCACAGCAAAGAAGGACGACAAAGAAGCACAGCAAAGAAGGACGACAAAGAAGCACAGCAAAGAAGCACAGCAAAAAAGCACGACAAAGAAGCACAGCAAAGAAGGACGACAAAGAAGCACAGCAAAGGAGGACGACAAAGAAGCACAGCAAAGGAGGACGACAAAGAAGCACAGCAAAGAAGGACGACAAAGAAGGACGACAAAGAAGGACGACAAAGAAGGACGACAAAGAAGGACGACAAAGAAGGACGACAAAGAAGCACAGCAAAGAAGGACGACAAAGAAGCACAGCAAAGAAGGACGACAAAGAAGCACAGCAAAGAAGGACGACAAAGAAGCACAGCAAAGAAGGACGACAATGAAATAAATAGTGTAACACACCATGAAATAATACAATAAAAATGGGAAAAATATACAAAATAATCAAAAAACATTTCCTCAATCAAAGTTTCGTTTCTGTGCATTCAACAACCTGTCTTAAGATATGGATATATCTTAAGACTGTGCCCAGAATGGTAGGTTTTCCTTTTTTCTCAGGAACGCCTCGCAGTAATGTGTAGAATCAGATTCCTATATTTTTTTTTTATTCTTAAATTCTGTGCAAGTTAAACACACAGAGGATCCCAACCAAATATAACAACTGATGCATTTTGATTGGTTGTAAAATATTAATTAGGTGTCGTCAACTACGTCCGAAGGTACCGACCCAAATTTTGACCTCTAGTTGACGCCATAAAATGTAAACATGTTTACGAGCCTCACCACGTGACCAAGAGAACTAATAAAAACGAAACTTCGACGCGACTTGGTCAGTGGGCACTTGAAATACTGAACCAATTCACTTGACTGCATTGGAAATCATCACAGCAAAAGAGACGAACTTCAATACAACAACAAACCTTGTCAACTATTTCCAGGCTTAACACTCACTCTCACAAAATATTCTATTCCACAATAAGAATCTTTGGTTAAAGAGCGATAACTCTATAAAAATACTTTTTTCTATTTAATACAAAAAAAAAACAACTGTTTAATTTTCCCATAAAAACAAATATAGCTAACTACATCTTCTCATTTTCACACGTACAGTACAGTAACTCAATTTCTTTCAGTAACACACACACACCAAAGAACTATTGTGTTTATCAACTTTTGCACTATATATTATGTAATTGTTGTGTTTATAAAAAATGTTTATTGTTGAACAAATTCACAATTTCTTCTGCTTGATTATTTCTGTTGTTGTTGTCTTTGTTACATTTGATATTGTAAAAATAATAGAGGGTCAGTTTTTTATTTCTATTTATAAACAATACAAATTGGCTGACCCACTATAAATGTTTGAATAAGTCCGCTGAGAAGACATTCTTGTGTAGGTTCCTCCATCAGGTCACGTAAATAAGCAGCATATCACGATGAAAAAAAGACTCATAAATCAACGAAAACAAAGTTTTGTTTAAATATGTTGTTATTAATTGAAAGCTAAAGCATTAAATTTATTATTTACAGTAAGTAACATATTCTTGTGTCTTTCAGATAGAAATTATATAGATTGAAATGTCAAATATATGCTCGATTTTTATTTAATTTTCTTAAAGACGGCCATTTTCTTAAATTTTAAGAAAATTGTAAACAAAAACAAAATTTTGATTTTAAACATCTTCCTAAAATGAATTATATATTTTTGCCACATTATTTGAGTAAAATTAGAAAATTTAAAGTTAAATTAATCTGATATGAAACAAACAGTACTTATAGCATACAAATTTGTATCCAAACATTTCTTAATGATGTGTCTGAATTTATCAAAGAAATCGATTGTGACGAGGTGATGACAGATTACTATGGATGATCAAAATTGACAATTTTTGCAAAGTAAGCGAACGCAGTTTTTAGTTTTTAATTAGTACTTTTAAATATTAACATTTTTATTGAGCTTTTATTTAATATCTATATTGTTATTTCATACTTTCTTAATTAGATAATAGTTTAAAGTTTTTATTAATTAGATAATAGTTTAAATTTTTTTTAAGGATTATGTCATGTATACATGACATACGTAGAAATTATGAACGTTTTTTTTTTCAAATTTTTTTTTTAAAAATATTTTGGTTTAAACGACTGTTATGTGCTTTTCAAATTTCGATTCGTAAATTTACTTTTTCATTAACGTTATCATTGCATTTCGTGCGCGAAAGCAATAAAGAATTTTAAACGATTTTTGAAGTATTAAGAAGTTAATGAAAAAAATTTAAAAAATTGTAAAAGAAATTGTAAAATAAATTGTAAAAAATACATTATTCATAAAAAATTTTTATTTCTTCACAAAATAATGTCCTTAGTATAACATATTACAAGAGGTGAAAGCTTTTACTAATTAATGTCATACTTTTTTACATTTTTTTTCTAATACAAAGCAGTTTTTTTTATGAAACCGGATACTTTAAAAAAACAAAAAAAAACTGGTGATTTACTTTCTACAAAGTGTCCTGTTTATAACTAATAAAAAAAAATCCCGCGCGCGAAGATTTAATTTCTCGAAATTTCATGAAAATATGAAAGTGGGTGGAAACACGTTAAAAAATAATCTCTTTTTAACAGGATTTTCTAAAAAAAAAAAAAAAAAAAAAAAAATTACAAAATATTTTCTTTCATTTCTAAATAAGTCCTGAAAGTTTCATTAAAATCCGACAATTATTTGATTTTTATAAGAATTTCCTAATTAACGTGTGTTTTCCTCGGAAAAAGTGCAAAATAAAACAAACCTTTACTTTTAGTCCTCTTGCGCTGTCGTAAAAAAATAAACTTTTAACCAAAATTTTCGACGTGCTAGAAAGGAGTAAAAAATTTCAAAAAATATTTTAAAAATACTTTGGTCTTTCCTCTTCATAACACCATAAACATTGAGACAAAATTTTGTTTCCGTTGATTTATGGACCTTTATTCAACGTGATATGCTGCTTTATTAAGTGACCTAATGGAGGAACCTACTTGTATGTAGGATGTTATGCATTTTAAGCTTAAAATATGGAATATTTTAATGGAAAGCAGCTAGATTCCATGTATGTTTTAATTCATTTGAAACATTATGTGTGTTGCAATGGTATTTTAAGCTGGCCGGCAGTACATTTACGTAGACACACCCAGACAGCTATGAGGTTTTAATACTGGCTATTTTTGGAGGACAGGACTCTCCATGTGTTTCTTTTCTTTATTAGCTGTGAATAAATAGGCAATATAAACAGGACTTTACGAGAGTGGTTGTTCTCTATGACTGGTCACTACTAGGAGCTCAAGTAATCGATTTACGTGCAGTGAAATCTGAACTCGCATTGACGATTCACCTTACAAGTGCTTATAACTATTCACCTACACTTATAACTTTAAGGATAGATGTAAACTGTGCTAAGAGGAGAAGATTAGAATAATTAAATTCAATAATCAAAGTATACTACTAAACCAAAGGAATAAATTAGTTCCCAAAATATCCTAACAGGAATAGGTTTAAACTGATCTAGAATATTATTCATCTTGCTTAATCAGTTATATTGTTATTTCTACCTTTTCAAACCTATCTAATAACTTTCCCCTAGCTGTGTTTTCGCATGATATTTTATCTTATCAATATTTTATATTCAGTAAATGTTTTTAGCATTATTATGGTTTTTTCTTTTTACTTTTCTATTTAGCTTATCTTCTTTCTCCTTTAAATGTATTATTATTACTAATTCATTTTCATTTTGTTTATTGTATATATTACATTATTCGCATACATATTGTATTTTATACATTTCCTATTTTTAATTTAATTTATATGTAATATTGTATTTATAATTATTCATTATTTATTTATATTTAATATTATTTGTACTTGTTAGTTTATATTTTATACTTATTATATTTAATAAGTTTTTAAATATTTTATTTTATTCAATAATGTTATTTAATAATTTTTTTTTCATTTATTATATCTATTATTATTTTTTGTATTTTATATATTGCTTTTTATTTTATATTTAATTTTACATGATAACTTTTACTTACAAATTTAAAAAAAAAATTTAGTATTCAAATATTTTTAAGTAATTTTCCTTACATAAACTTTCTATTGATATTTACTAGCATACATTTGAGTTAAGATTTAATTTGGTGTTTCTGTCTCAAATTAAGTTAAGGGTTTAATATTTTAAAATATTTGTCAAGGTTTTATTAACTGTCTAATTAAACCAGTCACTCCCACTTCTACTACCATGAAATTGGGGTTTATTTAAATCTACCACTTCCTCTTCACCTTCCTTTCTCTGTTGCTTCTTTTCCTTTTATTTTTCTTTCTTCTTTTATTCATTCAATGTCTAAATTCTCTCTGTAATATTGGAAGTTTACGTAAAGTTATGCCTAAATCTTCATCTGATCCTCCCTCTTTTTTCTTTTTCTATCTTCCTTGTCTTTTTTTTATTCTTTAAATATTTAAATTTTAAGCTCTTATTTCCTTTCCTCACGCCTCAATTTACAAGGCTTACATGTAAAATATTGTGGGTTGAAATAATTATTTTGAATTGATTTTGAATTTACATTCTATGTTACATCATTATATATATATATATATATATATATATATATATATATATATATATATATATATAAAGGATATTGAAGTCAACATGGGGAGCCGACAGCCTGTTTCATGCTAAACGCAATGGTCAGACCATGTGCCTGACAATTGCGTTTAGCATGAAACAGTCTGTTGCCTCTGGGTGTTGTCCACTTTTATATTTAAATACGCTCTTTCGCTGATATGTAGCATTTTAACTGAAATATATACCTTCCAACTATATATATATACACAAAAAAAAACAACTTTAACATATATGAGATGATGTATATTTTTATATATCAAGAACTACATTGTTCAAATTGTATGACGAAGTGGAAAAGTTTAATTGTAACGCGTTTCGTCTTTCAGAAGTTTATCAGACTAAGTGAGGTGTACTACGAATTTTAGTAGTTTTTTCTTTTTTTTTATCTAGTCGAATCCATTTGGAATCTTTTTCTCTCGTTCACTGTTGTAAGTGGGTATTCCCCACTGTGATATTAGAAAATCTGCGAGGAATGGTGAAATTTTATACGAGCCAGGGACCAAATTTCGTGTAGAAGACTTTGCGATCGATACACTCTCTAGATATTTTCGTCATAGTAAATTATTTTTTTATTTAGCATTTTTTTTTTCAAATTTATTGTCAATCTCGTTACGGCTGGCAACCAACGCATTTAATGCATTATTTTGTAAAATGTCATTTTTGTGTTTTTATCTTTTACTTAGACTCCTTGAGATTTCTCCTGAATATTATATACGTAAAATATTAAGAATTTTTTCAGACAAGACTGATGTTATATTTAGCATCTAGACTCCAGATTTTCATAGGCGAACCTTTCCGTTTATTCGTCAGTACTTTTCAGCAATTGACTTCCCTTTGTGTCGTTTTTAGTTATGAATAAAATACGAGAGGAAGATTAATTTTTATGCCAACACGTTTCATTTACTGTTGGATCTTTAACAAAACATATGTAGAAATTGTATTTTATAAAAATGTATTTATGCATGACATTAATATGAATAAATTCCATAAAATATTTTTGAGTGTCGTCTCATTCCAAATTTGAAAACGTACCGCTATTTTTCTCCACTTTATTTCAGTTTCTAAATAAAATTTCCACATGACTTATAAAATCCAAGAAATGAAACTATGGAATAAACTTTTTAGTTATTCTTTTACTTATATTTTCATAGCTCTATATTATCTGAATTGCTACATAAATATATATAAAGTACTGTGAAAAGGAGAGTTATGAGGTCTAAGAAAAAATTATATATGGGTAACAATAGCAAAAAAAAAAAAAAAAAATTCTCCGAAAGTGTTTAAGGTGATTATTTTCTTACGGCCAATGAATAAACATATGAGTGATAGTTAAGGTAAACAAAATGCCCTAAATTTGCCCGTCGTAGTCGAAGAAACAAAACTGACAACGGAAACCTATTCACAGGCAAGAACCTCATAATGCCGAGACATTGTAAACAGAAAAGGAATAGATGTGTTTTATAAATATTTTCTAAGTCGCTTTTCTTGCAGACAAAATGGAGCCATTCATGCCATCAAAACAATTTCCAAAGACGGAAAATGATTACTTGTAATTTCAGTTTTTCCCTTTTTTTTATTTTATTCTCATCAAATTTATTTCTGAAATGTTCTTTCGTACGAGTAACAATCCATCAGAGGGGAAGAAATTTTCCAATGTTGACGCGTGTATGCTATATATATATATATATATATATATATATATATAACCTATAAATGATTTGCGCGTGTGGTGGACTCCTCCGTCGATTTCGACGTATGAAGTGCCAGCCATTCAGTTGTCAATTGAACAGCCAGTCTAAGTAGGGAGAACGTTTGATTATTGACAAGAAATATTGTGTAGAAGAACTGGTAAGAGAAATGATGCAAAAAAATGTCAAGCTATCTCCAGACATAGCTCTCCTCTTTGGAATTCAGAATGTTTCTTCTCCTAGAGGGTTTGCCAACATATACAGTAGAGTTCAACCTATTTCTTTTTAACCTGCAACTAGAGGGAGAGTGATACATGCTTTTTGCCAGGGTAAGAAGTGTAGAGTGAACGGATTCAACAGTAATTTAATGCGTAATGTTGATTTCACTTTTCACGTAGATAACCATATACTATAAGTATATTTATATTTATATATATATATATATATATATATATATATATATATATGTGTGTGTGTGTGTGTGTATTTATATTATATATATATTTAAAAAAAACTAATGATCACCGAAAAAAACGTCCAAGAGCCACTCAAGACAGAGTACTTGAGGTTGCGTATAACCGTAAGAAAGAGCAATATATGCCGTAAACAGAACGGTTAATCGTAGACTTGACGTGGTCAAGATTGGAGTAACTGGGAGTTTGTTTGAAAAAGCACTTCTTGAGAGGATGTTCTCTTAATATGGAACGATTCATCTGTGGGGAAAGTGTTGTACCGCGTACACCATGATCTGGCTCTTGAAAAGTTAGAATGAAATGGGGATTCAAATAATTGCTGGGGCGGTACAATGAACCAGCCATTTTCCCATCATCTCACAACAAATCGGATATAGGAGTTTGCCTGAAATTCTAAATAATTAACATATTTGATGATAATTGGTATATAATTAATGTAGTTATTTACCACTGTAACGTTAGGAATTCGCTGCACAATGTTTTTCATAGAGGGAAACAATGGCAGAACGGGCCGTTTTCTAAAGCCTGTCTAAGATGTGTGTTCCGCCAGAGCCACCGAAACCGTGATATCACCCCTGGTCGTCGGCTGATGAAGACAGGGCATCGCACGTGCTAACACACATTTTATGTTAAAAATTGATTACCAAGTCTCTCTGGGACGCAAGATGACTCTTCGCAAAGACGAAGTGACCCTCCAGAAAGTTGCAGTGACATCTTCGAAAGACAAAGATTTACATTAAAGCATGAAGAATACAATGCCCTCTGGGTGACTGTAGCGGGGAGGGAGAATATATCACCCATCAGACTGATTTTGATGGAAACGACGTATGATTGCGGCAGAAGATTTAACGGTTTACGCGGTTTGCGTATCCATAAGGCCCGCTGGTTTAATTCTCCTATTGGAGAATGTAAATTGAGTGATGGGATTATGAATCTGGACTACACCCACAGAATTCAGGATTCCATCGTTGAGCGACAGCACCCTGGAGAAATCCTAAGTAAACCAAGAATACAGTGGCCCAAGGGTAAACAGAAGACTGTTTGGACAAATCTTGACAAAGAGCTTTCTTTTATCCTAAATAATAATCTTAAGGGTCACATAGGGCAACAAATCAGTTCCTTTTGTAGAATAATATACGACGTTTGCTTTGAGTAATTTGAACCAGTAATGGAAAAGAAAGATAAAAAAGAGGAAAAACGACCAAATCGACGACAAATCCATAAAGTTACGATCAGAACAAACATTACTGAAGCGCTTTTTTCAAGAAGCTCTAATTCATGAGAAGGCAGCCATTCAAGAAGTTATGAACGATATCAGAAGGAAGATTCTAGTGATATCTAGAGCTGAAAATCAAACGAAGCCTCGAAAGAAAAAGCGGTAGCCTCGGAGATCTTTCTTGACAAATCCGCATGCATTTGCTAAAAAAACTGTTCGTGGAAGCAAAGATCGGCACGCTTGATATCCCACAGGAGGAGTTGTGGACTCACTTGAAGATGAAGTATTCAGATAATATGCGAGATATACCAATCCCTCTTATAAAAGATTTACCAAGACCTCAAGACTGTTATATTTGATGATAGTGGGATAAAATTAGATCAAATCCGACATTTTGACCGAAAGGCACACGCTGGTAGTGCCCTTGGAATGAATGGGATATCGTATAAACTATAAAAACTGTCCATGCGATCTTAAGAAACTTACTATTCTCAATCAGCGGGCTTGGAAGCAGAATAATATACCACAAGAATGGTGTTTGGCTGATAATATTTGGATACCTAAAGAAATGGTTTCAAAAGGCATTTCCAATTTTCGCCTCATATCCCTCCTTAAAGTAGAAGGAAAATATTTTTTGAGTCCTCGTTCGTCGCATGACAGATTTTCTTATGGAAAACGATTACATAAATTCATCTGTCCAGAAGGCTGGGATACCTGGCTTACCTGGTTGTCTGGAGCATGCACAAATGATATGGAACTCCATACTACCAGCTAAAATAAATAAAATAACTTCATGTAGTATGGCTTGATCTTGCCAATGCATATGGCTCAGTCCCACATCAATTAATAGGAATGGCTCTTGACTTTTTCAATTTCCCTGGCAAGATTAGGGAAATCATAATGAAGTATTTTGTTCCAGCTTTTGTGAAATTCGCCGTTGAAGATTACACTACCAAGTGGCAACCACTTGAGTTCGGTATCATGATGGGCTGTGTGATTTCCCCGCTTCTTTTCGCTTTGGCCATGGAATTGATTTAACGAGGCGCATCAACCACAACCAAAAGAGTGATGACTGAAGATCAGCTAGTCCTCCCGCCTTCAAGGGCTTTTATGGATTATATCACAATTCTCGTCCCTTCTAAAATTGCTGCCAATAACCTGTTAGAAAAGTATCACGATCTTTTCATATGGGTGAGAAAGAAGGTAAAGCCAAAGAAAAGTCGAAGCCTGTCATTAGTCAGTGGATCTGTTAAGGAAATTCACTTCAAAATTTGTGATGACACGGTACCAACAGTTAAGAAAATGCCAGTAAAGAGCCTCAGACGGCTGTATACAATCCCACTGACTGATCGACATCGGGGTACAGAGCTTCATAAATCAGCTTTAAAGGGACTAATTTCGATCGATAGAACCTACCTGCCCAGCAAAATTAAGGCCTGGTGCTATCAACATGGTCTACTACCCAGCCTTTTGTGGCCTCTTCAAATATATGAAATTGCATTATCTCGTATTGAGCGCATTGAGCAGGTGATCAATAAGTACTTGCGTAAGTGGCTTGCAGTTCCTCCTTGTTTTTCGAAAGTGGGGCTATATACCAACTCCGGACGTCTGCAGTTCCCTCTACATTCATTGGTGGAGAAATTCAAGGTTGGAAAGGTACGCCTTCATATGATGATGAGGGACTCAACTGATGATTGCATACGGAGGGTGCATCCAGATATTAAATCTGGTACAAAATGGTCAGCTGCAGAGGCCACACAAGAAGCAGAAACCACCCTGCGAGTCATGGGCGTGTTTCAGGATAATAGGGCTGGATTGGTAAACACGACGCACAAATACTTCTCCAAGGAGAAAACAAAGGGGAAAAGGCGTATGGTAATTGAAGAAATCAAAATTGTCGAAGAGGAGAATAGAATAGCTACTGTTATTACTCAAGCGAAACAAGTGGACAACATGGAATGATATCGAACGCATTAAACTTTCGTGGAATTAACTGCGATGGAACCATTAGTGATATATTTCCTTCTTCGATCTACATACGATCTTCTCCCAAATGAATGTGACCTCAAAATTCGGGGATACACATATACAGATCTCCGTTTTTCGTGTAAAAAAGACCGACGTACCTTGCGTCATGTGCTTTCTGCTTGTCCACAATCGCTCCAGATGTACACGTGGCGACACAACAAGGTATTAGAGGGGATAAGGGATCTAATCAACAGCTTGTGGCAACCAAGAAAACTAAGATTTCTTCCATAAGGAAGAGGAATGCCCTGCAAAACACAAAAACAAACCGCCCCCAATATAAAGATGCTGAGTGGTGCCAGTGATTGGAAGTATTCAGTGGATCTAATGACATCCTTAAAATTTCCAATACACATCGCACAGACAGACAAGCGTCCCGACATTGTGTTGTGGTCCGACTCAAAAAAGACTGTCTTCCTAATAGAGTTAACAGTCTCTTGGGAAGAGAACAGGGTGGAGCCGCACGAACTAAAGAAAAACCGGTACGAGTCACTGCGTGCCGAATGTATGGAAAATGGTTGGACGTGTAACGTGATGCCTATTGAGATTGGGTGTCGTGGGTTTCTGGGACATTCGGTCATTTCCTTCCTTTCAAAAATAGGCAACAATGGCCGTTGGTTGAAAAGCGTTTCGCATCGCATTAAAAAAAAAACAAAACAAAAAGACAACTGTTCAACACGCGTCAAGTTGGATTTGGGCGAGATCAAAACAAGCAAATAAAATGCACGCAACATCACGACCTAACATGCGCAAGTGAAATATTTGCATGGTCGTCTATTGTGAGTTTTACGAGTGCGTCAATAACGGCAAACGTGTTCAAGAGACTTTCATTACGGATAGAATTTACAAAAAGGAAAGATCAATTAGCTTATCTTCATACACTGCCTGCTGGCAAACACTGCTGGTGAAACCGTGATATCACTCCTCAGGGGCGACTGATGAAGACAGGGTATCGCACGTGCTAACACACGTTGTATGTTAAATAAAAAATTAAAAAAAAACTATTTCCGGGGATGCAAAGAGAAACAAGGATTTTTAAAAGAAAATTCAGTTTGTTCTAAAAACAATGCAAAATTTAAAACATAATTAATATAAACTTTGATCTTTCCTCTTAAGAATAACAATCATTCAGACGATAAAATTTTGTTTCCGTCAAGTTTGGAGTCTTTTTCATCATGGTATGCTGCTTTTAACGATCTCATGGAGGTACCTGTGTTATTTGGTACAGCTCTTTGTGAGACAGTATCACCAATTTACGAGATATGAATATGTGTGGTCATACGTAAGTGTGAGAGCTTCATTTGCACGAATCTATTTACAAACACTGATCTTAGAAAGCGGTTGTATACAGCTAATCGTGTAAACAAAGGGTGCGGCAAAAATACCTCCCAGAAATGTGCCCTGCATACTGACAAAACAGTAAGAGGTATTTTTGAGGGGTTTACGTGGGATATATTTCTGCTACACTGTGTTTCTGATGACATTTGGCGCTATGCATGACATCTCGGTATGGCATATCTAAGATGGGGACTCCAGGTTTTAGGTCAATATTTGGGTTTTGTAGCAACTGTTTTAGAAAAAAAATACTTCGTTATACGATACAGACAGTTATATGTTCAGTTACTTTATCTTTATCATTTGTTTTTCTATAACCTCATACTCCGAGTGTATTTAAAGTTATGTGGTTTCCGTTATTTGGTACATCTGTTTATTTACTAACAAAGATGTGAAGAGATGTAATACTCAACATTTAGGGATTCCATACAGCACCCTAAACGTATGTACAAATATGAAACAAAAATCTTGCTTTCCATTCCTGTAGTAATATTCTGATACTGAGAAGGTCTATGCTGATGTTCTTGCACAGTAAAATCAACATCGTCTATCAAGTGTTCCCGGAGGTAAGGCACTAAATAAATATTTCCTAAACAGAAACTATCATATGAAATTGAAATATAATCAGTGATTGCATACAGCCTGAATTTATCAAGAAATTAAGAACGTAGAAATCCAACAGAAATATTTTGCACTAGAATTAAGAACTGCCACCAAACAAAATTAACCGGAAAACTCAAGTCACATTCTTAAATACCCTCGTCAGTTCAGTTTTCATATGAATGTAATGCGTGAAGTTTGAGATATATATATATATATTCTAACCTTCACAGCATTTATTCAAAAGAGGGCTCAATACCAATAATAGAACCAAAATTATTTATTACATTTTTTTCATATAGACAAAAACAATTTACTCACTACAAAGATGCAACTTCGTTTCAGTGCATTTACAATAGCACTTCGACAGGTTAGAATCAAAATGGTTAACATTTGTTTGTTTTTTGCCTTTATGAATTTATTTTCTATTTTTTTTCAAGCAAATGGAAAAAATGAAGTGACGTTTCCCATGAAGCTTGCTTACAAACATAATTATATATATATATATATATATATATATATATATATATATATATATATATAATGATCTGTATGCAACAAGTTTCTAGGATCAATGATGGAAAAATGACAGTAAGAGGAATCATATGGGTTTTGTTGAAAGGCACACTTCCATGAAAGATGCGAACTGGGGCTATAGAAATTACAAATGACTGTACGAGATAGCAGAAAAAACATTACTTGAGGGTATTCAACAGTAGCAAAAGTTAAAATAAATATAACTTACAAATCGAAGAGGATATGACATAATCCAAGTGTTGACATTTACTTCAAATAAAAGGTTAGAAAGCAAGCTCCTCATCAATAATGGAAGGAATGATAAAAGCCACTGGACTTGAGAAAACTATTTTCCCGAAAAACATTCTTTTACTAGAAAGATCGGACGATGTCTGCTGACTGTTTCCTTATAAAGAAACGCATAATATTAACATTGCCATTTTTTTTTGTTTCTGTATGAGGATGTTCGAAGACGAATCGTCCTCGCTGAAAGCTACAGGCTTCGCGGAAGTGAATTGTGAAATAATTATAATCAGTAGTACACGGTATGTGAGCGTGGTGTAACAGTAACAAATTTGGATTCAAAGAGTTGAGTTCGAATTCCAGCCTAGTCTGCTGCATTCAGTTTCATAATAACTCAATTAAGAAAGACATAAGTCGACTCTCCTAATGTCTCCTATCAAATGCCTCCCTTACTCATATGTTTCTCTTCCTCGAATTCCTCCTTTACTCTTATGTTTCCTTCTCTGGTGTATCTCTTACTCGCATCTATGATTTAGAAAGTCGCGTGCTATCTGTAACGAGCATGCGCGGAAGCGTCCTCGAACTGCGTGTGTGTGTTTTCGCCGGGCACACCTTGGAGTACCATAATGGACTTGACCGAGGACTACAAGAAGAAGACGCGCGAGTCGTTTGGTGTCTTTTCTTTGGGCAACAAAAGCCGTTGCGGTCGCTCGTCCGTCGGCAGCAGTTTTGGGCGCCGTTTGGCTCCTTTGCTGTCGTAAAGTGTTCGTTCGGAAGAGAAGGCATTCGTTTCAGGTTCGCAAGACGGCGTTTTTTCCCCGTTTTCTCGCATACTGTATAGACACGTGTGGCAAACAGTCTAAGATAGAAAAACCCTGAAATCAAAAGTTTGAAGGCGACAATAGGAAGCAACTCAACTCTCTTTCCCAATAACGCCTGACTGGAAAAAAAAAACAAAAAAAAAAACAGTGTACCGTAATGATCGCCTACTTCCTGACGGGGTATTTAAAAATAGTATGGGATTGTTTCGTTGTTCCGCATTTCTAGAAATGGTTTGGTTTGTTTTACGTCATATCAACCTCAATGGGCTATTTAATGTCGACAAAAGTTTTATTTCTGGTAATATTTTATCTTCAAATATATATAGCTGGTAATATCTTTTTTCAAAAAAGGTATTGCTGGTAATAATAATTTCATTTTTTTACAAAATATCAGTTTCGCAGTTAATTATTTACCCATAGTTGGGACCCTAAGAGGTGCTACTACCCTGGGTCAGGGTCGACCTGGAAGCACCAGCAATTAAGAGGTGGTTCCATGCTCCTCAAAACCTGATCACAGGCCATGCAGTTGGAGAGTTTATCGTCATACCCAGGACGCTTTTGTAGAAATGGACTGAAGCAGATAGCTTATAGTGATTTTCCAAGTGTAGCTTAAATGTGGAACAAGGTAGAAAGTAGGGGCACCTAGTGGGGATCGAACTCACTACTAAGTCGTAATTATTCTAGCTAGACAAGCTTGCTAAACATTACATAGCATCGAGGTGCCCGACTCGGATGGCTTATATGTGCAACGTTATAGTTTTACAGTTTCTGTAGCTCTGAAAATGCAACGCCAACTGGAATTTAACATCAAGAAATACTTCGCCTGAAATTTAGACTGAATTATATATAAAAAAAAATCTATGTCTACAATGATTCACGGACACTTTTCTCTTTTTCCTAATTTCAGAAATGAATATAAACGAAGGGGAAAAATTATTTACTGTGTAAAGAGATTGTATCACTGTGGAACGTATGGAAATCAGCTAAGATGTAACAGTGAAAGCATTGCAGACAGAACGATGTCTCACCTTATCTATGCTGTCAGAATGCTCAAATGTAATTCAGACAACATTAACAACGGTCTATCAAGAATCTGTGAAAACCAGATGAATGTAAACGTTAAATGATATTTGCGGTCGCCCATAGATAATACAAAAAAAGGGGATTCTAAGCCACTGACAAGAGCTTTCACCACGCAGTGACGTGTAAAATTGCATAAAATCAAAATGATGCTTTTCCAAGCGTAGCTTACATGGGGTACAAGGTCGAAAATATGGGGCAACCATTGAAGATCAAACTCATTACTCGGTCGTAACTGATCTATCGAGACGAGCTTTCTAACCATAACACCACGCCGAGGTGCCTGTCATTGCAGAAGTCAACTTATTCTATGCTCTGTGTTCTATAATTTTTTTGCAGTTAGTTAGCAAAAAGGGTAATGCTATACACACAACATCAAATAATCCGTTTTACCTGAAGTAGAAAACATCGTTAATGAAACATGAAAAAATTGTACACTTTCACCTGATCAAATGAGCCGTATTTTCAGATAATGCGGAAAAAACTAGCATGAATCTGTGGATCATGTCTATCAACTTGTTATGCATAATAGTGGAGATATATGCACTGCAATGTTACAAGTTCTGTTATAGACCATTTCAAGACTTTTGTGTTCACACTATTTAATGGTGGCTCTGCGTTGTTCCAAGAATACTCGAGCGTGTGACACGAAACTGCATACAAGATCATTCGGCTTACGCCCAATTGTCCTCATACTCCACTAACATAAACATAACAGAATATGTTCTAATCATCACTAGATTGCCTACATCCATACAAAGACAATGGATTGTATCGACGCAATTATGTCAAACCCTTGCAAAATCTTCCAAGGTCAAACAGCTGCCCTTATTTTGTCGATGAGATATACATTAAAATATGTGTATTTGACCCTCCAATTTAAACACTGACGGTTATATTAAATTCTAACTTTACGGAAGGGTAGCCGCTGTTGTATGAATCAGAACATACATTTCAAAACATTATTCATAATATTCACTATTTTTTCCGATATTTCGTTTAATTATATTTCGGTGTTAACCATTTGAGCTATAGTCATGACGACGACGCGTTGCGAAATCCGTTAGGGCACTACATGTAATACACACACACACACATATATATATATATATATATATATATATCAGGAAGAGATATTCATTTTTTTTCTTTCATTATATATATATATATAATACATATACACACACACTCAATACACCTGAAAACTCATTCTTGTAATTAAAATGGACATATTGTACCCAAACCTAATAGTATATTTTAAAGCCATAATCCTCTTTCTTTTCCGCATTTATGCATATGCATTTCTTTCAACCGAAATAGATTGGTGTTTCACCTAAAAAAGACAAAAAAAAAATCATAGAAAGACAAAAAGCAAAAAGAAAGACAAAAAAAAAAAAAAATATATCATTACCACTGGCACAAGCAATCCTCTAGTTCAGACAATTCCCCCATAATACACCCATCGTAAAATTCAGAGGTTTTATAACAGTTAAAGTGCTAAAGTTATTATACGCACCGACAGTTATCAGAATTAACATTTTTTTCAATTCCCAAGCGAAGACTTGATGTGAATTGACATGTTCTTTTATCTTCACATTGATTTCCAGCGGAAGAAACACATCTATATTTTTTTTTTCGAATCTTCCTTCCTGGTCCCCATCAGGCGGATAGCACCTTACTTGTCTGCATCTTAATATTATTTCCCTTATATTAGAGAACATGCTGTAAATGCTTTCATAATCACTGTTTACGCCATTCGTTCGCATAATTCGGCTTCAACATTCAGGTTTCCAGGCAATGGTTGCATATACTTTGTTACATTTAAACTATAAAAAGTTTTAATTGCATCAACGGTTATATCATAGACACTACAAGTTATCTATCTCGATAAACACAATTTGAATTACATCAGATTTATAACCATTTTTACACATTTGCATAAATGTTAAGTTCAGGAAGAAATATATATGAAGAAATACATTTTAATGTTTAATGATTAATCAAGTAAAGAGGAAAATTTCACAAAAGTTTCACGTCCTGAGAGTCAAACCCTTCCAAATTTTCTTTACGCGGATGTTTGCTTGCTTGTTCAGATTTTGCCAAGTGGGTCGACGTCTATTAAATTTTCTCGGAAAGCTCTTAGTGTTTATGAAGATTATATACAATGAAAGCAAACATGAATTGATGACGAGCTTCTCTTCTATTCAAACTTGAATACAGGAATTTCAATCGTCGCATACAAAAATTTATTTATATGGATACAACAATAGCTTTTGATTTTATTACTGTTGGGATAATATTTCAAATATATGAGAGAAGTTTTGTTTTTCTTTCTTTCTTTTTTTTTGTAACTGCTATTTTCAATCGGTTTACTTGAATGAGAATATGCAATAGAAATTAATTCTTCAAAAGGTTTTAGAATATTAGTCTAATATTTTAACAGGCGGGGATAATCGATTCGTTCTGCATACGCGTCAATTACATATACATTTTTCTTTCTGCACGTATACATACATGGAAAGTGTGATTGGTGGAAATACACGGCGGTGTTGCAGTTAACGTGAAGGGGTTTTCGAACCAATTTCGAATACTGTCTGAGGCTAGTTAAGTCCACAGTTAATTCCTCATACCCTCATTCCATACTGGGTGCTGCAGAAAATACTTCCCACATGACGTTAAGTCATTTGCAAAATGAAGACAACATTGCCACTTATTATGGGTGGTAAATCTGCTGCAACTGATTTTATAATATTTACTTTTGAACATGCAATCGTACATAACAGAACAGAATTTGAATATAAACGCATTCGTAGTTAATTCGAATCATTTCACTCCGACAAAAACGACAAGACCACTAAAACGCAAGGGGTTTCTGTGAGTGTTTTTGTTTTGTGGCATATCAACCTCAATGGGTCATTTAATGCCGACATTTATTTTTCGTGGTAAAATTTTTGTATTGTCAAAAATTTATTTCTGTTAATTTTTTCCCCTTAGAAACTTATAGATGGTAATATTTTTTTCCCCTTAGAAACTTATAGATGGTAATATTTTTTTCCCCTCAGAAACTTATAGATGGTAATATTTTTTTTTTCTTCAAAAGTTTATTCATGGTAATGTTTCTTTACAAAGTATTTCACCTATTTTTACACTTATGTTTATTTTTACCTCAGTTTCGGGATTAACTATTTGCCCATAGCTGGGATCCTAACAGGTGCTACCAGCCAGGGTAAGGGTGAACCTAGGAACACCAGCAATTAAGAGGTGGTTTCACACTCGTCAATGCCTCCTGATCAGAGGACTTACTGTTGGGCGTAGTTTATCGTCATATCCATGACGTTTCTGTGAGTGGGAGGACAATAAATGACAACGTTCAAGGAGACAGAAGTACCGATTTACGTTGCATTTCAATTTTTGCGAAACGTAGTTGACAGAAAATGAAATGAGCGAGTTTCAAAAGCCAGAAGTACTAAAGTAGAAATAATTAAAACAGAAATTACGTTGACATCCATCAATTTCAATGGTACAATGATGAGGCCGAGTTGCCCATCTAGTACTCTGATTAAATTGGGAAAGTCGCCACACCAGAAGCAATTATGAGGAATATATTTATAGAAAAGTATCAGGGAATCTTTGCTTCGGTGTTGAAAATATGACTTAAGCTGAAATGCCAAGTCATGACTTTCGTAGATATTTCTTTGGATTCTCGCGAGAATCTCAAGATATATAGCAGAATCAGCAGACCAATAATAATAATAATCATCATAATCATCATCATAATAATCATAATAATAATAATCATCATATCATCATCATAATCATCATCATAATCATCATCATAATATCATCATATCATCATCATAATCATCATCATATAATCATCATATCATCATCATAATCATCATATCATCATCATAATCATCATATCATCATCATAATCATCATCATAATCATCATATCATCATCATAATCATCATATCATCATCATCATAATCATCATGGCTGCAACATACAATGTAGGCACGAAGAATATAACGCCAGGAGTATAAATGTGAATAGCGAGAATAATTTTCTAGCACACTCCTACTTTCCTAGCAGCAGACCGAGCAATTGTTCCCTATGTAATCGTTCGACATCAAGTCAGTGGAAAATATTAGACTTAGAAATTGCAATGCGTTGCCTATACCAATGAAGGAGATCACTTTCTTTTTATCGAGGTCAGCTGTCAATTTTTCCTCATGACATTTAACTTTAAGGCAGATATAGAGTCGGATATCGATGATATCAGGAAGGTGGTTTATGAATTAAATGAAAAAAAGTTAGGTTCAAAGAAAGAGCCCTGGATGACACTTGGATTCATGTACAAACATCGAGAAAAGTGGCTGTACAAAGCAAACTTCATTTCGTGATTTGATAAGAAAAGTGAATTAAATCGAAAATTCTGCAAGTAACAATCATCGTTCTTTATTGTGCGAAAAAAATCAGCATGAAAAAACCTACCACACGACTTGGTGAGATTTAAGTTCAAGCGCTTCATCATTCCTATATTAGATAGGAATGTTTGAGAGATTATTTCAGTAGTAACTCATTGGTAGCTTAATTTGAGAAGCGAAAGCCATATTTTCCGTCCAAAAGAAGACCAAAACCTAATAATATATTGTAAAACCTGAATCAGCTCTCCTATGATGATTATGCTTATTATGATTATTATTATGATTTATGCATTTGCAAAATATTACCACAATAGCCGAGTGCTTCGTCAAAAAAAAAAAAAACAATATGGCCGCAACGATTATTACTACCAATACAGTGGTGGAGACAGGTCCTCAAAAATGACCCCAAAGTAAACTTTTATAACATTTCCGGTACTAACCTTGTTATACGCATGGCCATGATTACAAATATTGAATGTTTTGAAGAAGATCTCAAACGAAGATTTGATGTGCAGTTGATTCATCTAATTTGTTATGAATCGTACAATTTTCCTCTTCTAAGATAAAGTTTATTCATATCAGCCTCCGAAGTTCTGTTGAGATGAGTAATTCAAATTACAAGGAGGTATTACTTCTATTTTCGAACAGTTTTCTAGTAATATTTCATTATTTAAGGCAACATAGCTTGTTTGTGTTTTCTCCCTGGTTGTCGCTACTGATGAAGCAGAGATCAATGATCGTATCCTTTTATGGCTTCTTACTTCGAAGTATAACAATACGTTTCCCCTGAGAAATGTTATATTTTCGAGAAAAAAAAAAATTATATGTATATCTCTAAATATGTCACTAAGACCGGCAACGAATTTCTGGCCATCGCAAATTGCTTTATTTATAATAATCAGTCAAAAACGCAGTGTCCAATTCTATTCAACTAAGTTTCGTTAATCATCCAATTGTTCGTTACCGAAACATGTAGAATGGATAGACGTATTCTGTTTTGTACAATTTAAAACATCACTCGTTACATTAAGCGTTTGATTTTGTTTTTATTTTTCTAAGACTTATTTTCTCTCAAATTTTTGTAATTATATTAAAATCCTTCATTTCATGCTGGTGTTTATTTTAACAAATGGATATCACAACTGTATTTTTTCTTGCACGACTTACAATGTCTACTACTAACAGATAATAAAACCTAAAACACGAACTTAGAAGACATTAAACCTGAAACCCTTGAAATTGGTTCAGGAATTGGCCCAACGTGCTTCGAAAAAAAATAAAAATAAAAAAATAACGCCCAGTCTTACATTCTTTCATCCCCAGCCCAACATCCACAAAAGAATAACTAAGCAAGTTAAAAAAAAACTTCGTAAAAACATAAAATATCCTTGTTTGGCACATTCACTGAAATATAGAGATTATGACATATTGTGCATATAGTACAAAATGTACGCCGTTTTTTCAAAGTTGTGAAATAGAGATGAAATTTTTGGAAAGAATATTCCTAGCAATAATTGTGATTCAAAGAATAGCATTAATCGAAGTAAAATATCGGCAGCAAATCAGGTATGACTGAAATATTTTAAAATTGAATTTATTCGCATTTCTTCGAAGATTGTTATCCAGAAGATACCATGATGCAACTAGCTGAGACATTATTTAATGGTTGTATTAATATTATATCACATATCAATTTCACTTACTACTCTGATCTCGTAGTGATTTAAAAAGTTAATTCGTAAAATTGGATTCAATGCATTTTCATTGATTAAAATCATTCCTTTTTTTTTGTTTTGATAATTTGGTATAGTTTTATTTTATATGACGTAAGATATCATGGGTCCCCCACAACTTACCATCCTTTTTAGCTCTAAGCAATTTTCGTCTTTTTTCTACAATCCATTTAAACAAGCTTGGTTACTCACCTTTTTCCCCCCATTACCCTATTTTGCCTTCGTTATGTCTTGTGTCAAATTCTCCAAACCCTCTTACCTCATTGTTTGTTCTAGAAATGTCAACTCATTCTTAGAAGTATCATTTTTGTTTCCTTTTTGTTAAAACGTACACGTTGCTCACAAGCATCGTTCGTAGTTTTCTCAAAGCCCTTCTGTATAGACACATATGTTGCCTCGATACTCTTCATAGGTCCAGTATTCATACCAGTGTATTGATAGTACATATCGGCTGAAGAGTTTTTTTTCTTTGTTTCTAACGACATTTTCCAGTTTCTTGATACCTTTAGTTTGTTGAGTAATAAAATAAATATTGTTTAATTATTTCCTTTTTTACTTGCATAACTAATTTTAATCTATCGTTTTTGTTACTTACAGTCAGTAGTTTCGTAAATTATGTATATTTTTTAAATTTCCATAGTAATCTGTTAGACGGTATTTGGAAAAATCATTATCTCTTTTATTAAAGTATAACCACTATTCCTAAACAGTGCCATCGTGGTAACCTTCATTTCCTTATATACTAGTTAAATAACTGTACTAACACTTTGCGGAATTCACACTATCTATCTTCCGTCAGAAGTGTCAATATGATAACTTCGCTTCTTGTTTTACATGTTTCATATATTTAACCCTTTTTACCAATTCCTAAAACCTTAGCGAACCACTTGTGGGATAATCCAAAAATAATCCTATATGTTAATAGCCGATATAAAATATCTAAAAATATAATTAATACTATTTCTGTAGGTTCTGCGGAGGCTTAAAGACGATTTGTTTTTATCAACATAATTTATTCCGACAAAGGAAATCGTCTTCATTTTAAGAACGTGGCAAATCTTTTACTCATAAATTTGGTAGGTTTGCCGCTGGGTTTTTGAGAGAGAAACAATTCACTTCGAATGGGACTAAGAAACCACAGCCGATGACACTAGAGTCAAAAAGCATCATACACCTAGACAGAAATATGAGAAAAGAATTTCAATCTAGAAATATCTTAAACAAATGTTTTATATTAAATTATCCAAAATGGTTTAATACTTTTTGATGCTATATAAAGTGATTTGTTTCAATTATCAGATTGAAAAAAAAAAGTAAGCAGAATAGGTTCCTAAATATTACTCTGCATTTATAGAATCTGTTACTGGAAATGTGGGATGCCATTATTGTCTAACCGCCTGTTAATTACGGATCTCCCACCTTGGGCATCTACTGTCCATGACGCTGGGTGGTATACCAGCTGCCCGGATATATGCACATTCATACAATGGCCTATATACCGACTGCTCGAGTTCGAAGAGTTAGGCCTAAACAGTGTTCTTGTTATTAATTCTAGAGTATCACTCGAATTTTACTGAGTTACGATTTGTGGTGATAACTTTAATATTCTAAGCCTTCATGTTGGTATATGACTACAGTTATTCATCAAATAATTCCTGCTATATTCGGTAACGCCAATGTTTCGAGCTTTTCATGCAAACATTTTATTTATCTCTGCATCTGTTGGGAGTAAATTAATGATAAAGGTAATAGCAGTTTCCATAAAAGGAAACATTCGGCATTCTTTGAACGAGAAGCTAGATCAACTGCATGCTGAAATGCCTGAAATATTTCTTAGAACAAATTTTCAAGAAAATATTTGTCTCAAGTCAATCGAGCTGTTACTGCTCTCATCTGTGTGTGTGCGCGCGCGCGCTTGCGCAAGCAAGCAAGCGCTCACATATTTTATATATATATATATATATATATATACACACACACGAATGAGACGGTTTGATATTTTTTTTTAAATGCATGCATATGATAATTAAAATCTCATTCAATTTATTCAACAGTTTGTCAGTAACGGAAATATTGAGACGTACATTTTGCACTTTAAATGGGAGTTGAATCTGACATCTTCACATTTTTGGATCCCCCACAATAGTGTGTGTGTGTGTGTATATAGTATATTTTAATTAAATATATGTATATTTAGTCAGAATATCTTCATTCAAGGATGTTGGTTGAATAATCTAGATATATGTGTACTTTTATTTTAGTCTTTTCAAATTTATGGATGAAGTTCTTAATGCTGTTAAAAAAATCGAATAAGAAAGAATCCGTAGATTTGGCTATTTCTTTTATTTCCACAAGTACTTTCAATCTCATCCAACATTATATACATTGTTCGGATTGTTGTCCTCACCTTTCTTGCCATATTCAAGGTTTTTCGGCCATTGTACTTTCCGGTCTTCCTTAAACGTTCAGTAAGCTTTGAGTAATGTGAATGGACTCATTTATCCTTATAAAGGAATTCTGATTCACATGCATTTCTACTAAATCTACTTCTCTGGTTCTCTTATCTCTGTGCTTGTTATAACGCGCCTCAAGATGCTTATAATATAAGTAATGCTTCGGCTACTTGCCGTGACGACTCTATTATTGACTCTGAAGACTGACTCCAAACGGATTCTTTGATCAGACCTGGATTGGTTTTGTTTTGTTTTATGGCATATCAACCTCAATGGGTTATTTAATGCCGCCGACAATTTTATCGTTGGTAACATTTCTTTTTTAAAAAAAGATGTATTTCTGGTAGTATATTTTCCTTCAAATATTTATCTCTGGTTTTAAAACATTTTTACCCTTTCTTTTGGAGGTGGTGACTATTTTCCCATAGTTGGGATCCTAACGGGTGCTACCACCCAAAGTCAGGATGAAACTTGGAACACCAGTAATTAAGGGGTGGTTCCACGGTCCTCGAAACCTCTTGCCTCAGCCTTGCTGTTGGATGTAGTTTATTATCTGAACCAGGACGCGGATGTAGTTTATCGTTATACCCGTCCGCAGACCTGAAGCTCTTTGTATTTATGGTTTATTTCATATAGTAACCAAGGTGTCAAATTTATTCCCCAACATTACCGCTTTTGTGATATATATATATATATATATATATATATTTTATTAACATGCCTCCCTCCTCTTTTTGGGGAGTTCGCCAACATATTGACTATGGGGTTTCTACTTCTTCAGTACGCTTTTTTTTTCTTGAACTTGTCCTTGTAGGTTCCACGATTTGTTATGGTGATGGCACATCGAAAAAAAAAATCATAGTATTTTTGACAGTTCTTCCAACATTTCTGGCCTTTCATCGATGAACCATTTTTCAGCTGATTATTGTGATATTTCTGTTCAAATCTTTTCCCTTTTACGATGTAAATCAACTCCCGATTCTTACTGATATTAAAGACATTATCGCCGACCTTGAAACTTTTGGCGTCGTTTTTGTTGTTCGTTTTTGTTTTTCGACTTCGTAATAAGTTGTCGGACACAGATTCTTCTTTTCTAGCAAACATCAATTCCGCCGGCGACATGTCTGATGGTGTATTGAGGTTAGGTGTTACACAGTAAACTCTTATAAAATGTTGAAATGCTTCATTATTTTCTTTCACAAGACTTGTTTTCTTCAACGCTCTTTCGAACCTTACATCAAACCGTATCGCTTGTCCATTCGACCTTGGGTGATACGGCGATGTCATTACATGTTCAGTGGAGAAAATCTTACAAAAGTCTCGAGTTATTTAACCATGAATTGTGTCCCGTTATCAGCTGTTATCTGTCAATGAAGATGTTGGATTTGGGCACTTATAAATTTCCGGCCATTTAGTGAAATTAGCAACTACCATGAGATAATATGATACATTCTTAGGAAATACAAAATCTATATGTAGATATGATCACGGTGTGTCTTTCTTTGGTCAAGGTTCTATTTTTGTGCTAGGTAGTTTTGCTGCCAGAGAGCTAGCCTTATTTCTCTATTTTCCAATATCTTGGTCCATTCTGGCCCAATATACGAAATTTCTCAGAGAATTAATTTTTTGAAATACCAAGATGTCCGCTACGAAAATCTTTCAATATTCCTTTCTTTAATCATACTAGGTATTAACACCCTTTTCCCGAATTTTACTACATCGTTGAATAGCGAGTAAGTGTTTAAGCCTGGATTTTGTTCTTTATTGCTTTTTTCATTTTCGCAATACAGACGTTATTATCCGTTTTTTCATTAATTTCTTCTATGTTACCTGGTCGATCTCGTCATACGATGCACATTTTTTTTTTGCCATTTCGCTTTTCAGTGTTGCAATGACCGGGTCCTCAAATGCGTCCATATTTTAGGCATTAATCTTGATAATCCATCTGCATCTTTTTAGACGGTTGCTACTCAATCGTAAAATCATAATAAATGAGACGGTGCCTTAGCGGTGTAATCATTAACTGTATGCGTAGGCATTCATTTCTTGGAACCACATTATTAATAGAGGACTGGTCTGTTTGCAATGGAAAATTTCTTCCATCAGTATATTTATTAAATACAAATATAATTACTGGAGACTATTTTTCTACATAGCTGTAATCTTTCTCTACTGGTAGAAGCTAGCTTGATGTATGAACCAAGGCTTTCTTTTCACCAACATCGTATTTGTGTAAAATCACCGCTCCAATACCGTAATCGCTAGTATCTGACGCCAATAAAACTGCTTTTGGATCCTACTTGGTAATGATAAATCTGACGCAGGCCTCTCTTATTTCGTTAAACACCATTTCACAGTAACCATTCCAGTTCAAATTTAATTCCTTTTTTAAGCAGATCGTTCAGTATAGCTCTCAAATTATACACAGTATTTGTATATATTTGATAATAATTAGCCATTCCGGGAAAAGATTGTTGTCAAGTTTGTTGGTGGATGCATATTTTTTTTAATTGTATTTGTCCTCAATAGATTTGATTGATGACCATCTTTATCAATAATTTGACCAACGTATTTAATTTTTGGCTAAAACAATTCGCATATTTCTTCATTGACATTGAATCATTACGACCTTACTTTTTTTTAAAATTGACGTCATATGCCAAATATGTTCTTTAGATACACTTTTGTTTAAAATATCGTCCAGATACGCCACTGCGGAATCGCAATCCGTAAGCATGATATCCATACCTTGTTGAAAAAATAGCAGGTGCTATATTTATATATAAAGTAAATCAGTTGAACTTACATAAGCCTCTGTGCTTATTTATAGTAGTTAATTCTGAAAATTCATTTCAAATATTAATTTGGAAATACGCTTCAGAGAGATCCCGTTTTGAAAATTTTCTTCCGTCATTTAAGTTTGAAAGACATTCCTCTGAACTTGGTAGTTATGCTTTTCTAAACACCTTTTTAATGCTGCCGAGAAATCCGCGCAAACGCCAATTTTATTATCTGTCTATATTTCTGAGATGAGGTATTATGTACAATATTTACATTATTCGGACTATTGTCCTCATTGTTGTTGCCATGTTTATTACAACGATTTGGCCGTTGTACGCTCTGGCCTTCTTTAGGTCGTTGGAATGTCGACCTGAAACCTTTATTTCGCTCACTGGGTGCCATGTCTAATGGATATAAGTTATCAGTTATCTCCTGTTAATTCCACCGCCTTAACCAGGTATTGAACTCATATTCTTTGGATCCTGTCACTGGATCTAACTAACGCCTTTATCCACTGTGCCACGTGTCCTTGGAGTGGAGAAATTGGTGAGGGGAATTAACAGGAGATATCTGACATCCATTAAACATGACACATGGAACTAGAACAGTCTACCCCAGTGAGCGAAATAAAGGTTTCAGTTCGACATTCCAACCACCAGGCCGGAACGTACAACAGCCGAAACAAATAAATAAATATGGCGACAACGATGCGGAAAATAATCCGAATAATATAAATAGTGACCAAATTTATTATATTTTTTCTTTACACTCACCACTGGTGCAGCACATTTTGAATCTTATTTTTTTCTTTTTATTACACCAATTCTTTCGGGTTTGTTCCAATGCTTCAAATGGTACGATCCGTTTAGACGTACATAGTCGGTCGAATAATTTACTCGAAAACCAATCTTGAATTTTGAACACCGACCAATTTCATTTGACAGAACATCTGAAAAACATTATTGATTATTCCTTAAGATTTTCGCTCCGACTTTTGAAATTGGCCGCTTGTACCTTACTTATTTACAATAAACGTTATCAGCAAATTTCAAGGTTCAAATAGTTACATTCAGTTCGTTTCGAATTCGTAGCATTTTTAATGCACCAGGATTAGTTTTACATTCTTTTACGGAATGAGACATTACAAGATATTTCTCAAAGAAAAATTCTCACCAGAAAGTGAAATCGCGACATTGTAAGTCCAATTTAATAAAGAACTTCCAATCCTTCCAAGTGCATCTCTGATTATTGGAATATTACTACCAGTGCCCACTAGCATTTTCACACCTACACTATTTTCGCAATCAGATTTTTTTTTTGTTTTTTGACATTGTCCTGTCTTAATACTTTCTATGAATTTCTTCCTGGGAAAATTTTTTTTCGTTTGGTTTGCAGTGTAACTTTTCTATATCCATTTTACCAAATACAGCATCATTCTGAATTTTTAAAATTGGCAGTCATTTCTATGATGTTGTAGCGGTTGTTTACATACACCACGCCGACAAACTACTCAGTAGCCATTGGATAGAAAATAAGCACTATTTGTCTAATTTATGCATCGCATGAGTCACATCAAATTTTCTAATGTTTACTTTGCCAAACCTAGTTCAGAAAAAAAATCAGTGATTGCTTGATTTTTTACCAATAATATAACACTCTTCTCAATATTTTTCACGCTCTCGTTCCTGGAGCCTATTCAGAAAATATAAATAACACGAGAATCAAAGAAAAGAACAGTAGTAGAACAGTAAATCTCCAGAGCTCAGCCACTTACGTGAATTCTCATTCTTCTGCTCACACAGACACACAAAATTACAATTGTATTACAAAAGAGGATTTATTCTCCTTTTCGTACTTTTATCCTTTTCTTTCACCAATAATAATTCTTATTTCTGAATTTCTTAAGTATCTTGTTTCAGACTTACATATGTCAGGCTATCGTCCACTATGTTTTGCAGTTTAATATTCTTGTTTTGTTCAATTTTTTGATCGTATTTCAACATCATTTAACTGTTAATACTTAAAAGAAAATTAACACTTTGAACATAACTGGAGTCATTTCCTTTATTCTAAAATTGTCACATCATTTATCGACAATACCAGCATACTTGACAGAATCTTATTTGGTTAGATCCACTCACCACGAAAGAGCATTATGCAGAGAACGCTTGTCCTGAAAGTTTACCTCAGAATATGTATTTTGTTTGCAAAACAGATTTCATCTTGGTTTTCCATAACAGGTACTTGCAATATTTTTATGCTATATCGGAACTATTTTCCTCAACAACTTTCTCTTATCTTCATACTCGCTGCATTTCTGATTGAATATTTGTTCATATCTCTGTAAATACGCAGAAAAGAGTCAGTCACTAATCAGGATTGTAAACAAATTCTGATATGGTATTTTGGATAACGTCTGACGTAAGTGACGTTGAAGTTTTGTTTTCTTCCGAATTATTTCCAACAAATCATGTTGCTTTTGTATTTCTAGCAACTGTTTATTTTGTTGATGCTGCTATTTCTGTTATTTTTTTTACCTCCTTACAACTATCGATGCCAAAATTTGCTCCAAATTCGCAAGAAGTTTTTTGTAACACTCAGATTTTTTTCTTCTACAAAAGAAATATTCTCCAACCAAAGTGATTAAAATTCTTGTAACCCGTATCCTTGTTCCTGAAACAAATATATATTTTCTGTACTTGTTCACTCAAAATGAGTTTCAAAAACCTTTGTAACTCCACTTGCCATTCGTATGAGTTATCGAATCCTCGTTATGATGGAAGAGTTCCGAGTTCTCGTCACAAAGGTTATAAACCGACTGAGTTTCGAATCCTTAGTTGCCACTTTTATAACGTGTTTCTTAGAGCTTATAATATAACTAATGTTTTAGTAACTTTCCGGGGCTTTACTTATTACAATTATTCTGACACCAAACCAAATTTGACCTGAGTTCTTCATAATCATGGATTCGTTCATATAGTCATCGGGTGTGTAGTATTTACTCCATAATAATACTTCTGGCATCACAGTCTGAAATCTCAAATTTTATTCAGTAATTATTTTTCTTCTCCCAAAAAGAGGCAGATAGGTTTGTCTATCGTTCGGTTCAGACTCCTCTCTGGATTTTGAAAAGGAATATATTTTTATCCCTTGTCTTCAGCTTTGAATTGGGTTCACGGTACCTTCTCAAATCTTTTGACGTCTCCGCCGGAAATTTGGTTTTGAAATTATTAATTTTCTCTATTAGGAGTAGATAGCTTACGGTCAAGTCACGCTGAAACACCGGTTCTCGTACGATCACCGAAGTTAAGCATCGTAGAGCCAGGTCAGTACTTAGATGGGGGACCGCTTGGGAACACCTGGTACTGTAAGCCCCCAAAGTCCAATCCTTACCTCACAGTTAAACGGTAGTGTCAGAGCTATGCCGCTTCGTTCCTGGTAGGGCCCCCCCAAGGCGGACAGGTCTGACACACACGCCGGCTAACAAGGGCTCTGGTGAAAATCTAAGGAGCGTCTGCATCGGTAACCGGCGGCTTCTGGTCGTTCCTGTCTCTGCGTCTGTGGGAACCCCGCGGCAAGCAAGAACGTTATCCGAGTAGGCCTGGGTACCCTACTTCTGTAATTTATCCCAAGAATCTTCTTCTCATAACAGGAAGAAGCCGGCTCAATCCGCCCAGGGTGAATGCCGCATCAGTACAGTAGTAGTAGTATTAGGAGTAGATAGGTTTACATATCATCCTGTTCATACACCTTTCTGGAATAGGAAAATGCGGGGAGGTTTAACCCTTGTTCCCTCTTTAGGATTGGGCTACCAGTTCATTCTAATGTCTACTTCAACCCTATACATCTAACATCTCAAGCTAAACTCTGAATTTATCTTCACTTCCTCCCCAATATAGAGTCGACATGTTCGCCTATCTCCTGGTTCATATATATATATATATATATATATATATATATGTGTGTGTGTGTGTGTGTGTATATATGTACGCGCAAAAGGGATCAATAATTACTGGGACTGATCTGATGCTGCTGTGATAACGGATAAAAATTAAACAGTGTATAGCAGTTCTTCAAAGTTTATAGTGCGTGTAGATCTTATCACACCACGGAATATTCATCAGTGACCATTTAATTGTACAGCTGTTCTTGGCCCCGAAACAATTTTCTCCAAGTCCGCAACCACTATATCCTAAAGATCTCGTCCCTTTGTGACATTTTCCTTTTCACAATTCAAATCGTACTTGAAAGAAACAATATTTAAAAACATGGAGTGAGTTCAAGTGAATGCGACAAAGAATTTGCTCGGAATCCCAAATGAGCAGATCCAGCGACTCCGGATAAAGCGTTTAGTTTCAGGAGATAAATGCCAACTTTATTTGTATTGTATTTTTCCTTGTATATAACCAGTCCGATACTTTTTTTTTTTTTTAAAAAGCCAGATTTTCTGATAGAAAGAATGTGTTTAAGAAGCCAAACTTTATTCAGACTAGTTTAGTTAAATTCACACGGAAATATTTTTTTTAATTAATGCAATTAGTAAGCGTCTATCTCTCGATTATATATATATATTATATATATATATATATATATATATATATATATATATATATATATATAAAATACTGTTCTAAAATGCCCAAGTTGACAAGAATAAATAATGAAATAATTATGTCACAAGAATAAATAATGAAATAATTATGTCACAAGAATAAATAATGAAATAATTATGTCACAAGAATAAATAATGAAATAATTATGTCACAAGAATAAATAATGAAATAATTATGTCACAAGAATAAATAATGAAATAATTATGTCACAAGAATAAATAATGAAATAATTATGTCACAAGAATAAATAATGAAATAATTATGTCACAAGAATAAATAATGAAATAATTATGTCACAAGAATAAATAATGAAATAATTATGTCACAAGAATAAATAATGAAATAATTATGTCACAAGAATAAATAATGAAATAATTATGTCACAAGAATAAATAAAATACTTATCTAAGAGCGAATGTTAGCAAATTGTTATTTGGTTAAATTCGTATTTCACTTTTTGCAGTCTTGATGAAAAAATCTATATTGCCCAAAATTTAATCTGTTATACATACTAACCACCCCATTTGCAAGAGCCAGATCAGGTCAAAAATTGAGTACAGTTATATTTGGGAGGGAGTTGCCCAGACATCATTCTATGGCCTTGACAGTGTTAAAATTATCTCAGAGGCCTTGTAGTTGACGAATTATCGTCCACCCTTCAATCTCTCTCTCTCTCTGTCACAAGCGCGATGTGGTGAACATCTCGCTCCTCTACTGCTACATCCACGGAAAATACTCCGACGATCCACATTCCCTGGTCACGCCGAAGCAAACCTTCACGGTAAGAACATGCCATGCCACATACATAGTAGCAAATCACCAACATGTCCCTTCCGTAATCCATCGATAAGAAGTAAGTTCCACTCGATTAGCTTTTTCCAGCGTACTACTGCCCTGTGGAAACGACTTCAAACTGGATATTTTCCCCGATCACTATAATCTTAACCTGTTCAATGCTAAGCTTAACGGTAATCTTCCATTCATATACACACAGATGGCTTCCACACGTAAGCATCTACCTGGAGCTGCCACTGGGCCTTGTAAAAGGTGAACGTCGCTGTAAAATTATGAACCTATAATTCAAAAGTTATTGTTATAATTCGTGAGCCTAGTTTGCTCCCAATTACAGTCCATGGAATCAGTCACTTAAAAACCTTACATGAAATATATATTTTATTAATGCGAGTAATATATTTTAAAAAATGATTTGGAACACAAAATAAACCATAATTTATTCAAAATAATTACTACACTGTCTTTGTTTCAAGACATTTAACTCTTCCCTCATAAATATAGTTTATTTTAATCCCCCTCTCTCTCTCTCTCTATATATATATATATATATATATAAGAGAGATGTGGGTGTGTCTTTGTATGTGTGATTCTTTATGAACGTGTATCAATACGAATTGAAGAAATACACACAAACATATGAATTCCACTCTGGAATTGAGCTGGATGTATATAGATACTCTATCTATATACATCCAGCTCACGTATGCATAAAACTTCACAAACCCTCTCAAGGTATTTACAATAAATTAACACAAGCATACAGGTATATATATATATACACACCACTCTGTACCTCCTTACAAATCTCGCCTGTATCTACATATGACCTGAAAACTCACGTAGATACTAAGTATATAAAAGTGTAAATCATTCTCATGTATACATAGCAACTTAAACATTAGCACTTATCGTTACATATTCTTTATCCATCAAACCCTTTATTACCCTTTCAGTTTCTCACCACTCTACATGTTTGTACGTATAGTGATATATAGAAACACTTATGTCGAAATATTATCTAAATATCATAATTGTATGTATGCATTTGGTGATTATGCCTGTAAAATTTTCACGTTTGTCTTTTGTCGGAAAAATTAATCATTTTCTACTTTTCATGGGAGAAAAGCTTTTTATACTCTGCGGAATACAAAGAGGCAATCTTCTTCTGACGTCGAATTTAGTATATTGAAGTCTTTGGAGACAGCCCAGTTTCTTTAAAGAAAACTAAGCAGAAATTGTAAATTCCGATGTAATCGATGAGGAAGTGTTGTAAAGCTTTGAATTCTTTTGATAGGTTCTTCGGAATGAAATAGGATTTTTGATCACTGGTCAGATTTCGAGAAACCTGTTGGGCTAAAAACGTTTTCTAGACTCAAATCTTTTGAATGATAGTAACTCTTTAAGGAATTTCACCCATCTCCATGCCAAAATGAAATTATGCTGTTAAAGAATCGAGTTTCTTTTTAGAAATCATTTAAGGCACACCATCGCTTGTAAGTTTGTCTCTCTTGCGGAATATGCAATACTATCTTGTGTATACGTGTAAAACCAGTTTACACTATATACATCATTCGGACAACTGTCCTCATATTTCTTGCAATATTCATGACGTTTCATCCATTTTACGCTCCGTCATTTATCAGTGGATAAAGGCGTTTGTTGATTAAGCCTAAAAGTGACTTGACCCAAACAGTTCTGAGTTCAATACTTGCTACACAATAAAAAACTTTTAGGTTTGTGATATTGAAGGAAATTAACTCATAATGAAATATCCAAAAAATGCATGGAATGGTGGGGGTTAAAACAATCAACACCCGTGGACTAAAAGTATTGGTTTCGAACTTCCAAAATATAAAACATGAAGGAAAGTCGGAGCGTACAACGACTGAAATTTCGTGGGAATGGCAATAAAGACGACGTCAGTCCGAACGATGTAAATAGTTACAATAACTCATCTCAGAAAAACAGACAGGTATGAAAATAAAAGAAAATTACTCGAAACGACCCACTAACAAAATCTAACTTAATAACAAAATACAGTCATAAGAAAAGGACAAAATATTTGTGATTTCCCATCGTCTATGCCAAAAAATTGTCCGGAATGTGGGTGTGAATTGTCATCTATCTCCTTGAATGCTGGTCTTTTATTGCTCTATCTTAAGCCAATGTGTTCTCAGTTTCTTTTACTCTCATTAACTCCTCCCATTTTAGTGTCTTTATCCAGTGATTTTGGGTGAATGAAAATAAATATATATATATATATATATATATATATATATATATATATGTGTGTGTGTGTGTGTGTCTGTATAAATATTTCATAGTGAAGTTCAAGAGATTATAAAATATGAGGATAATTAATAAGTTTATTTTATTTGTTAAATTCGACGACCGTTTGAAAGTCATCTCGTGTACTGTATATTAAGGGATGCGATATATAAAATGTCGCCTAAATTCTACAAACATGAAAAAAAAACATAGAACACATTTTTACCCAAATTACACAAACATATCTGGCAGTAGTAAACAGTATATGTTTTCAATACAGACAGCATTAGCTTCAGCAACGCCCTGTAGACTTCTTTGGAATATCATTTGTACGGTCTCTTTGTTAATGTTGTTGAATGCTGCCATAATCCTTGCATTCAGTTCAACTTTGGTGTTACAAAGAGTGTTGCTGGTTTCCCGTTCACCTTCGCCCCGCACATAATAATCAAGGGGGTTGCAGTCTGGGTAGTGAGGTACCCAAATGTAATAAGTGATTTGGTCGCAGAAATTGTTTGACAGCCATGGCAGGATTCTTCTGCTTTTTTTGGCATGGTGCAGAGTCCTGTTGCCAGACGTAGGATCGTTCAACTTACATCCTTTCCCCCCACCCCAGGGCAGCAATACATCCTCAAGGCACTTGATGTAGGCCTTCCTGTTGAGTTTCAGGATCTGTGAGAAGATGAATTGAAGCATAACGTCGCCAACATTAATGATCACTCCAAAGATCTTCGTAATAATCATTAGCTACACCCAACCCATTCCGAATCCTCTGCACTGTCAGCAGATTGACACCTAAACACACTGAAATGTTCGTATTGGAGCTTCCGGTGCGAATGCCAAGCAGTGCAGAATGTCGTTCCTAAATTTCTGGCGGCGTGCTTTATATATATATATATATATATATATATATGTGTGTGTGTGTGCGCAAATATTTGTATGAGTAATATGTATTTCGTTCCATTGTGTTAATTTTCACATGTTTTTAGTGGTGTACATAAACTTACATTGATTTGCGAAATAGAGCTTTGTCCTGTTAACAGATGTCTGAATTTGCCACATTTTTCTGCATCGAATATCAAATGATTATCTCATCATTTTTAAGTCATATGTATTATGCCAGCTTCATTCCCAGTTATTACTTCATGCAATGTCTGACAATGGTGACACTAATCACTTTCTTGCTAATATCTGGGTGTCGCTTCTATTAGGTTAAGAGAATAGATATCTGTTAAAATCGTTTCTATTGACGGAAATCTAATACCTATCATAAACAATATGCCAAGTTTTCCTGGAATACTACGAGAGTAATTTAGCTGACTGCGTAATAAGTGACCTGGTCTTATAGAATCTGTTGTTCCGTTTTATGCATATTTTCATGTCGTTAATGTGAGATTATTATTACTGCTGTTAATGAATAATTGGTTGCCTTTCTTTAGCACCATATCAAACTATGGCTTAATTATGCTATTACATTTTGTTTTTGGGAGATAATGATTTAGCGGTACAAGTGTTAATAATGAACCGATAATTTGGGGAGAAGAGGTGATATGCCCGTAAGTGGACATAACGGATTTATGTTGGATAAAAATTCGGACATGCGAACGTACAGCAACTGACATACGAAAATAGTCACTGATCTTGGTACTGACCAGCCCCGTTGCTTAACTTCGGTAATCGTACAGGAAACTGTATTTCAACGTTATATATATTTTCCCTATCCCCATTTAATTTGGTATTAAATAGTAATTTTGTTTGGTATTTTCCACAATTCTTCGTCATTGTATTTGGTGAAACTATATATGTGTGTGTGTGTGTGTGTGTGTGGAGGAGGTTATTCTTGTTTTAACGAGAGAAAAGTGGATATTTTGAAGAGAAGGGAGAAACCATGAACGCTTTTGGTTTCAATGTGGATTTTTTTAAAAATATATTTTATACTTTTTTTTCATTATTTTTTTCCTACACATGTTTCCGGTCTCGCGACCATCAGGCAAAGAGTGGTTATTTTCATATATTAAAAGGAATTAATTTTCCTTGCGTTTTCCTATGTTTAACCAGAATTAGGATTGCTCAAAGAAAAGACCGAAGACTTCTTGTAGGTAGTCTATTGTGATTGATTTTGCAAGTATGAGTGTGTATATATATATATATATATATGTGTGGGGGGTTGTGGTCCGACCAGTGTATTTGGCCATTATGTGTATGCTGTGAATGTGTATGGGGTTATGATCTGTTTTCCGCTGGGTTAATTTTCTCTATGACGTTTTTATTCTTGTATTTGTAGGTAAGAATAATTGTCTCTGATATGTTGGCAGAATTTTAAATTTACCTTGATAACATTTGTAGATATGTTGTGTTTCAAAGTGTTTTCTGTTGCCTGGTAATTGGATATCGCTCTTGTGAATGGAAACTGTTGTTTAGTGCTTAGCTGGTACCTATATAGGACTTGTTTCATTTTGTGAACTTGAGTGCATAAATCACATTTTGGGAGTTGCAGTTGTAATTTTTATTTATTGTGAATATCGTTGTGGGGTTTCCAAATGTGTAGGAGTTTCTTTATATAATGATACAACAACCCGACATCTTTTTTGTTGCATTTTGTGACCCCTGTATTTTATGTTGGCTAAAGTTGTATGAGGTTACTAACACATAAACAGGGAAAATAAAATATAATACATATATTTAAAAAAAATACACATAACCAAAAATGTTTGCGATTTCTCTCTTCGCATTAATACACACATATATATATATATATATATATAATAAAAATCTTATAAGTAACTATACTCCCTCGGAAAACATTCGGTGTAATGATTTGCAAATAAACAAGCCAATACCAAAGCGAAAAAAAGGTATAAAAAAGAAAGAACCAAGAACATATCCGTTAACCGAAAATAATTGTCTAGCATACGAGTTCAAGACCCCCCCCCACAAAAAAACCCGATGCGAGTACCCAATACAATGAGTAGAGCAGACCGCGTTAAAGCTAGAGAACAAGACAACCTACCAAGTTTTCACCTAAGCGGATCGTCAGGGAAGGTCGGCTAACTGACGATCCGCTTAGGTGAAACCTTGGTAGCTTTGTCTGGCTCTCTAAGTTTAACTATATATATATATATATATATATATATATAATTATCTATTTAAAAATATGATTCCAACTGGCGACATAAGAGGTCTCATGTTTTAAAACAAGAGCCGAAAACCTCTTATGACGCGAGGTGGAATCATATTTTTAAATGAATAATTATATTTATGCTCTACTTTTGTATCGAGCACTATTTTTTTAAAGATAATAACTAAAATACTAAGGAACTTTGGATTATTTACCTAACCAGTTCTTTCCTATTTTATATATATATATATATATATATATATATATATATATACACACACTCACGGCTTGATGTTGCTTATTTTTCGTGAACGTACGGAATCCGATGTTTCAATGTTTTAGCCCTAAGTGTGTTAATAAATAGTAGACAAGCAATAAGATAAACGAAAGTTATGCATATTCTTCTATTTCTAAGTGAAGTGTCCTGTCAGTGTGTAAGAAAATCATAGCTCCTCATAACTTTATAGTCTTCGGTGGTCGAAGCAAGTTTTATCCTAGTATTATTCTTCTCAGTACATGTATCCGTTTATACTAGCGCGTTAAATATGTTTCTCTTTGTTTCCCCTCTTGGCCCGATACCATAATGTCATACATGACTATGTGAGGGCTGGGTAATTATGGTCGTTGTTATGAAGTTTGTGTTTCTGTATCAATGTCTCGCTGAACGGCAAAAGAGGACTTTTCACCAGGGGAAAGGTTTCCTTGTAATCAAAAATCATAACATTATAGGGGTCCTTACTGGACATTTGTTTTACTAACAAGTCAAAACAAATTGACCCACAAATTTTGTAGGGAGGAGCTGTTTTAAAAAAAAAAAACGCCAGGAAGTCTCGCATTTTCTTTAATTACCGATTCGTCAATTCAGTGTTCAATGAAAATTCACTGTCACATCCTTCTTTTTATTTTCATTTTGTAGCCGGTCTTCCGCCCGTCAAATAATCCCATCAAATATGTGATATTGCAGGAAAGTTTGGATTTATTTTTTCTAAGCATTTACCTATTCTCTTCTTTCACAGAATGTTAAACACTGCAGCTCTTGCGTTCAATTACATGTGTGTGCCAAGATTCTCTAAATTTTACCCTGTCTATATCTGTTTTTAATTAAAGTGTACATTTCATTTCCATAAAACTTCCTCCTTGATTACATGTTCCTTTTATACTTTTTTGCAAAATTCATCTCTAGTGCCAAGTCTCTCTTTGCTCAATTCCCCTTGTTCTCTTTCATATAGGAAGATTGATGTTTAAGGATTTATTAGTCTTTTCTTAGAGTCTATAGAAATTTTTCCTGTGTTTAAGTTTAGCTTTAGAAAACATTTTGCTCGTCAAATGCATCTTCAAATTTCTCCTTTAAACTCTGTTATAGCTCAGAATACGGAACTGAATCGAGAAAAGGACAATGATTGTAATTTAGTTATGGTGCTGCTTCTTTAAATAGGATAAAACAGACGAAAGAAAAGGCAAACGTAAATTTTTAAGACATTATATATATATATATATATATATATATATATATATAAATCATCTTGATATAAAGGCCAAAGCTGCATCAACAAATTCTCTATTATAATTGAATTGAAATATATCTATAGAAAAATATTAATTTATCATGGAGCAGGTGTGCACACTTCATGTAACTTGGATATTGTAGAGTTTTACGCTCCTTAATCACTGTGTAATTACAACAGGGGACGCATAAACAATTGAAAACTAAGAAATTATCCGTTGGATTATTTCTTTATATATGGTGTAAGTATTTATATCCCCACATTTATATTTAAGCTTTTATTGTACATACGCCGACAATGGGTTAACTTAATACAAAATATCGAATGTGCTACACAAGTTAATGTTAGAATTATTTTGCACTGTTATTCTGAAAGCAACTGTCCATCAGTTGCGATATGTGGTTCACCGTATATACATGTATTATAGTACGGAAATCTAAGAAAATGGTTTAATGAAATGAAAAAAAAAAATAAGAGTGTCGCAATACACAGGCATTTTTTAATCGTATATTTTCGGTCACCGGTTCTTTTAACGACGAGTACTTTTCTGCAGGTTTTAAAATTAATGAAAACAGACAGACAAACTACTACAACAGACAGACAAACTACTACAACAGACAGACAAACTACTACAACAGACAGACAAACTACTACAACAGACAGACAAACTACTACAACAGACAGACAAACTACTACAACAGACAGACAAAACAGACAGACAACAGACAGACAAACTACTACAACAGACAGACAAACTACTACAACAGACAGACAAACTACTACAACAGACAGACAAACTACTACAACAGACAGACAAACTACTACAACAGACAGACAAACTACTACAACAGACAGACAAACTACTACAACAGACAGACAAACTACTACAACAGACAGACAAACTACTACAACAGACAGACAAACTACTACAACAGACAGACAAACTACTACAACAGACAGACAAACTAAACAGACAGACAAACAACAGACAGACAAACTACTACAACAGACAGACAAAACTACTAAACAGACAGACAAACTACTACAACAGACAGACAAACTACTACAACAGACAGACAAACTACTACAACAGACAGACAAAAAGACCAACACACAAAAAGACCAACACACAAAAAGTATCAACACACAAAAAGACCAACACACAAACAACGACTGAAAAATCATTAGAAGTCGCTTCATACACAGATATATACGGCAGTTTTTTGATCAATTATTTTTTATTTTTCACAAATTGCCAAATTTGTTGATGTTAAATTCAGAACGCATAAAATGAAAGATTAAATTGTACTTTCGTTTTCTTGCATAAAACAACCAAAATTTAGTCCTGATTTAAACTGTTAATCTTAAAATGAGACTTAATACTAACCTCTAATGTTTCGCAATGGCAACAGAATAAGATCAATCCACAGAGTTTATGAAAAATCTGATCTAAGAATTCAAAATGAATCTTATGCTCTATGTTACTAAGTGTTTTTTATTAGACTGTTTTGAAAACTTGACTTATATAACTTGTGAAAAGCTTAGAAACATGATCGTCTGGGAAAAGGATTGAAACATGATTTTCAACCTGAAAATTGCCGGTAACATTTGAATCCAAACCAAGCATAAACTGCCGCATATGAAATATCGATTTTTGTTTTCTGACATTTCAGAAAAAGGAAATGACAAAAGGTTATTAGCATAAAACATGCTTTTTCCTTATTTGTTACTAATCTCTTTGGTATTTTGTCTAAGATGAATCTTTCTATGAAAGAAATAATATTTGCAGCCGAATAAAAATGTGTTGCGTTGTGTTCTCGACAGTTTATCGGTAATACACCAGATCCCAGCTCACCCTCATCGATGAACGTCGATAATTTTCATAATTCTCTCGCTGGCAGCTACAGTCAGTTAGGTAGCCAAAGGTGATCATGTATCTTTCGATGCATGTCTGACGAGGCAGATTTTCCCGTAGTAGACCAGTTGCTATCCAAGGCTATAGAACTCGGTCTGTCATGCTATTTACTCATATTTGGGGGTAGAAGAAAAGGAATTATAACTCTTCCCAAGGGTATTAGCACGTAAGTGAATGTAATGTATTCGACTGGACTTAGATTCCTTAATCCGAGCCACTATCCATTACTCTACCTTTCCTTCCCTCTGAGCTACACGGTAGTCGTATCATAGTTTCTTGGAGAGAATGTGTGGGACAGGGAGATAGATAGGATGCATACTAACAGGATAACCGATCCTTACATTGTGGCCAATCTCAGTAAGAAAACTAAGAGTGGTATAATATCCTCACAGTTCAGTTGCTATCTTATTGATCTTGTACGTAGTTTCATTTTAAAATCAAATTTAAACAAATAAACACATTACAGACAGTATTCCATACCCAAGGCTATCTAAACATCTCCTTCGATTCGAGGCGTCAGAGTTCTGACCATTACTGTAGTGTTTGCAGTTTTGAACAAGCCCCCTCCCCTATTGTAACAAGCAAGGAATTATTAATTTAATAATACTAGAAATTAAGCCAAAGCTCAACGAAACGCTGGATTGGAATTCGGCAACGGTATTGTTAATGTCAGAACTATGCTGAGATGATTTCTGATATTTCGTTTGAGAGATGAAAGCATTCATTATGTAGTATGACGCAATTTTCTCCTCTATGAAATTGCACGATCAGAGCGTTCACGTTTCCACGTTTAAAAGTAGTCCGACCGCGATTATTAAATTCTGGAGCATCGTTCTTTTTCACCAGAAACATCTCAGAAATGGTCAATTATTTAAAGGTATTGACGTATCCACACAACAGAAAGTGCTGCTATAGCGGAGAAGTACTCGAAGCATTTGAACAGTTTAACAAGGCAAATGTCGAAGAGATTTTTCCGTTTTTGAAACGTGCTACACAGCCTAGAAATACTTAAGAGAATTGTAGAAGGCAACAGATATTTTCATTAAAGGAGAGTGCATGTTGATTAAATGAAATTTCTGATATTCATCAAAAAAAGGTATTTCATATTTGACAAAATAATAAGTCCACTCGTTTAAAAAAACAATACGGTTAATTTTTATTTCATGCTTCAACTTGCCCAGTTGAGATTGCACAAGGGGATACTTGCTGCGGAATGAGAAATAACGTGTCTTTATTTGACCACGTATCTTAATTAAAACAACTGTTCATTGAGAGTTTTACATCGGTAAAAGTAAGCTAAAACGCTGAGTTTTAAAAACATTTACATTTCGAGAGATGGCTGTGCGAGTGAGGTCAGCATGTAAAGTTAGTGTTTTATTTTCTAACGAAAAAAATCTGTTTAGAGACTTTTATTGCGTCGAAATGTTTTTCTTTTATGTCTTGATATTAGAAAAGAAAATTCTATAATATCGGTTCAGGAGGCGAGAAATCAGGTAGATTTGGGTGAGGGCCAAGTTTAATTGAAAATGTATCAGCGATTTAGATTGGAGGCGAATTTCTTGGGAATGACATTTATTCTCTCACGCACACACACACACACACATATATATATATATATATATATATATATAATATAATGTATATAATGTATGTGTGCGTGTATTTGATATATGCTTATCTAAAAACACTTTAGTTTATCTCCAATAATTCATATGCGAGTAATGCAAGTAAATAAACTCAAGTCCATGAACTCACGCAAGGCCATAATTGGTTTTATATTTAAATATCAAATAACCCCAAGTGCATATTTTTTATTTTGATATATATATATATATATATATAATTAACAGAAAACAAACGTAAACTTAAATTTACTGGTACGCATATGATATAGTATAAAATATAGCGTATATATATATATATATATATATATATATATATATATATATATATATATATATATATATATATATATATATATATATATATATATATAATACCAATATAAAATTTGACACTTATCTGAATTATGTTATGTCCAGCACATATACTTTAAGTTTGTTCAACAAAATTAATTGTTCCGTCCACCTGCCAGGAGGTATCATATATATATATATATCTCAAAGTGTAATGTGAGTTACTACCGATGACCAATCATTATATTATAAAATCTGCTCAATACAGAATAGAAATTAATAATGATATTCATAAACAGTTATAACAAAAACATGTTATGAACCGCTACATAAATGCATAAATGTAGCGTTTCATAATGATTTCCTTGTAATTGTTAATAAATATTTCGTGTGTGTGCGTGTTTTTAAAATCAAGCACACTTGAGTTTAATACACCCAGTTAAGAACGAGATTGAGAAGGTAACCAAACTATATTGCATTAAATAAACCAAAGGTAACACACCAATGGAAATGTAACAGAATAAGTTATAATTCGGTTTAAACAAAATAAAAAAAATCTTTAATTTCATATAATTAGATATACACTTTATTATCGTTTTATTACAGGAAAATATCAATACATTAAATATGACACACCAACATGGTAAGATTGATAAATACGTAGAAGAGTTCTGACACCATTAAGAATATTCAATGTAAATGAACAGTGGATGAAAATGAGCGGTAAATAAATGTCATATTACAATAGGTTGTCATGACTCACCGTGGATATATTAAGCAATTAGAATGAATATATATTTTGCGAAATGAAAACCTGTTTTATTCACTCTGTTGAGTGTGTCTACGCGGAGATTAGGTGAACAAATAAAATCCTAGTGTCGTGTCCACAAATACAATACAAAATCATATCAACGCTAAGAAAAGATCTTGCCAGAAAAAGAAGACTAAGCTACATATGACAATAACATTTATAAAACCAGATGCATATACTTAGATATTTCTATTTTATTCCATGAAGCTACCAATAGGTAGATTGTTCGAAAGGATTCTGTTGCAAATGAGCCTACAAATTCCGAAAGAGTTTTGGGCCAATAAGGAAATCCTGTGGTATGCTAAACCAATGTATGTGTATGTCTGTGATGCAAACGCTAAAGAAACGTGTGTGACTGCCGACTGACATTTTACGATAGCAGTAATTTTAAAGAGAACAAAGAGAAAGGAGACAGGACTTACTCGTCATGACTTTGTGAAATCATCTCTACCTGACGCGTTGTCATGGTAATCTGTGTTTATACTGTTGACCGAGGCTGCGCATGTTCACTGACTGTTCTTCGCTGACTCTTTACACTGATGGTCCATATTACCGACTAGCAGTTTTTATCGCTATAGGTCGACTCCGAAAATGAGTTTTGCGCAGGAAAGCATACAGTAAGCGGAGCCTTGACCCATTTCCATACTGCACGTTACTTGTTCTATCCAATTATGTTCAAGACACCACTTATTTAATTTGGAGCTGTGTTTGTACAGAATTATAAAGAAAAATGTTTTTAGTATCTACTGAATTTAGTAAGATTTATTTGTAGACGTCTCTTACTTTCTTGTGCTTCACTAATTGGCCATAAAAAAAGGGTTTATATCCTATAAATTGATTTCACTATTGTTAGATAGCCTTCCTCAGATCAGTTAATTTTGAACTGAGGAAACATATCAAACAATGGCGAAACGCGTAATCAACAATAAAGCTTATTCACTGTCAAATTTAGCAAAATGTGTCTGGATTCTATATATTATTGATACACAATGTGTATATTAAATCAGTTTTCTGAATAATAGAGTAAATAAACTTAGGCCTATATCGAAATTAAAAATTAATAAATTGAAAACTATAGTTAAAATTTACTTAAAAAAAACAAGTCAATAATTTTATAAAAATCATTACGACAGTATTGTAATAGATATATTAACCGATGGAGATTTTTTTTAATATAACGTTAAACATGGAGAACAACAAAAACAAAAGAATATCTTTTCATATATATATATATATATATATATATATATATATATATATTTGTGCGTATGTGAAACACCTAGAATATCGGTGTGACCGACAGAAAAATTGCCAGAAGAGCTAACACCTTAGAGAGAAGAAAAATAAAGGCGAAGAAAGACCAATAGGTAAACAACTACCTACTCATGAAATCTGGACGTTGAGTACTCTGTTTTACTAACACGCTTCCAAACTTCAATACTTAACCCTTTCAGCCTTGATTTCCTGAACAATTTTAATCCTTTTACTTAAGCAAAATTTCTCAAATAATTGCTATGTAATGTTTCACGGTAAATATAAAAATAGTTACAACCGGTGACTGGACATTAAGTCATTTTTCTCTACCACTGTTCAACCGGTAGCTGGGCATTTCCTTACTTTTCTCTACAACTGGTAAAGTGGTGGTCAAATCTTAAAGGACATCCCGAGTCGTTGCTAGAGTTTTACGTTCTACCCAACTCTTCAAATGAGAGACGATTTAATGTAATGTATAATGCGGAATAACAAAGTATAATAATATATTATACACCAAAACCGGAAAAAAGCAAAATGAAAAAAGTATTTTGTTAACATTAATAATAACGTTGATGCAAATATAGATTTTTTCAAAAGAAAAAAATTATTATAAAGTCACATCTCTATGGAACATCAATTAAACAAAATATTTGAAGAAACGATTAAACACCAGAAGGATTGAGAAACGTCTAAAAAGAAATATCCATCTTGAAAATCAAACTGCCAGAAATAAAAATATGGCAATGGATAAATAATTAATATTATATATATATATATATATATATATATATATAAGCTATTAAAGGTATTGAAAATATTATGCATAGATGGCATATATATATATATATATATATATATATATATAATTTGACTAAATATTGTTTTTTTTATATACAACATTCTACTCATTATTTCTGATGATTGTCTCTCTGCTTATATATATATATATATATATATATACAAGCTATTAAATGTATTGAAAATATTATGCATAGATGGCACATATATATATATATATATATATATATATATATATAGTGTGTGTATAATATCAGGAACATTAGTTATTTCACAGATCACAATAAAACAATGAGTTATGAGAGTTGGTTGAGTGAAGGACATGGCCCAAAAGAATCCTCAAATTACGGTTCTAATATTTTTATATGTGCATATATATGTACATGTAATCAAGCAAACTAGTCATCACTACCCTACCTAGGGAAGGGAGGATCTAACCATACCATAGTATCCAGAATAGCAGAGCACCACGCAAAACCAAAAAAAAGAAAACTAATGTATATATTGTGTGTGTGTGATCGTATGTACGATTCTATACAGCGTGAACACATATATATATATATATGTGTGTGTGTGTACAGAGTTATAAGTAAATAGTGGTGTGTGTGAATGTGTGTACAGGTGTGTATATATATATATATATAATAAAATTCTCCATGATGTGTGTGTGGCGGAAGGGAGCATCTACATATACACAGGTAAATATGGATGGGTATATATATATATATATATATATATATATATATATATATATATATATATTATTCGACGTATGAGGGTCAAGCATATCATTTCCTAGGAAACTGACAGTCAGGCACCAACACATGAGATTTGATTATAATGGTGAATGTTTTGTGCAGAACCATCCACAGTTTTTAAGGGCCGAATACAGAGACTTCGTGCACTACGTGCCACAGGGTCCCCAAACGGCCCTCAGCAGGTTTTAAATTTAGAGTTGTCTTTCTCCTAGACCATTTGCCATCAAAGGCTATAGATCCCAGTCTGTCCTGCTGTATACCCGTAGCTGGAGGAGAAGAAGAGGATTCATCTCACCCAAGGGTATTAACACGCAAGTAAATCTAATGGATTCGACTGGATTTTGAACTCGGCTTTTATATATATATATATATATATATATATATATATATATATATATATATATATATATATATATATATATATATATATATATATATATAAAATGACAGTGTGTGTGTGTGTGTGTGTGTATATATATATATATAAAAATTCTAATCTGCATTTAGGAAGGCTTTTTTCGGCACTTCGTGACACTTTTTGTCCCAGACATCGTAAAGTTGATTTAAGACTAATTTTTAGGGCGCTTATGATTTGTTCTGATATCTTTCACGGCGGTGAAATTCATTTTATTAAAATGACATTTTCAAAGAATGGATACCTTTGGATGATTTGCATTCTGTCATCAATGAATTTCATAGGGTAAAGCCGCATCTTTTAAAAAAAAAATGTCCAGTTCATTTGAATCTTCCCTTTATTGTTTCAGAGGGCGATATTTAGCTATGCGAAATTCGCGTGCGATAAATAACTGCTATTTTTCGTCTGTTGTTCGGGTAGTATTTGTTTTTCTTCCATTCGTAAGAATGCCATTTTCCCACCATCATGTTAATTCAGTGATTTATAAATATAAGTGTAGTTGTGGACTCGACTAGACAGGGTGGACATCTCAACGTTTGAATCTGAGAATAAAGCAACACATACCCCCACACACACACACACACCAGGATTCTCTCATTTACATTCATATTTGCTCATGGCGTATCCAAATGTTTGTTTAATACTGTTTATTATAAAAACAGAGCATTTACTTAAATATTTGTATCTATAAAAAGAACATATAAACATGAACATGTCTTAAAATAATTGGCGGACTTTGTCCAATTCATAATGTGTGACGTCATTTGTTTCTATTTGGATACGCTATGAGCAAATATGAATGTACGTGAGAGAATCATGGAAGATTGTAGTTTAAAGACATTAAAATCGACCTTGCTAACCGAACTCTCCTTTGTTGCCGAAATGGTTAGGGCACGTCAAGCCATATGACGGTTCCGTATAGGATACAGGTTCGATTTCTGTCGGAGGACGCATAACTTCTATAAAAATTTCTCGAACACTCAGGCCGGTAAATGTCGTTAATACTGTTTATTATAGACAAAGAATTTACTTAAATATTTATATTGATAAAAAGAACGTATAAACATAAAAAATGTCTTAAAATAATTTTCGGACTTTGTCCATTTCATAATGTGTGATGTCATTTTTTTTACATTTGACACACCATGAGCAGATATGAATGTACGTGAGAGAATCATGGAAGATTGTTGTTTAAAGACATTAAAATCGACCTTGCTAACCGAACGCTCCTCTGTGGCCGAAATGGTTAAGTCACGTCAGGCCATATGACGGTTCTGTATCTTATACAGGTTCGATTCCTGTCAGAGGACGAAGATTTTCTATGAAAATTTCTCGAATAATCAGGCCGGTAAATGTTGTTTAATGCTGTTTATTATAAAACAGAGCATTTGTGTCTATAAAAAGAATATATAAACATAAAAATATCTATCTATATATATGTACAAACACAAAGACAATATTTAGTAAATTTTGTGGGGCTGAAGATTTGATATCAAATTTTCGATTCTAATGAATATCACCATGCGCCTGTAATTTTTTCGTGTTCATGATAAGTATATATATATATATATATATGGCTGGATATGACATTTTGAAACACGCTGTATAGAAATAAATATTAAAATCAGTGTAAAAGTGAAGAGAAATTGAATCTTTGGCCTAAAAAAATATTTAATCTTTTATTTTTACAAAATAATTAAGTAGAAAGCAAATATGATAACAAAATGAAAGAAAATATTACATTTTTCAAGCAGTTGCTTAATATTACATTAATTCTGTTAAGATGCCATATTTTGGGCGTTTTATTACAGTACAAATAGTTTAAGTATGTTAATTTTCTACACCATTAACCCTTTGATCCTTGACAACCGTTTTACCGATGGTGAAGAAAAGTGACGTAATGACCAGCCCCGGTTGAACGGTGGGTAAACACTTGTAACTATTTTTATATCCGCCGTGAAATATTACATAACATTTATTTGCGAATTTTGACACAAGAGCTCAGGCAGAAGGGTTAAAATTGTTCTTGCAATGTGATTTCTGCAATAAAAAAAAAAGAAGCTCTACTTTCACAAACTTCTTTCACGTGTCGCGTCCCTTCAGGACTTAGTTGATCCTGGTTCTGCACTTCCCCTTATGCCTTGCATCTCTCAATATATTTTGTTCTTTTGCTACTTCTCCCAAACCCTGTTCCGTCATCCACTTAATTAAGCCCGCTAGGTATGTCAGGGCGTTGATTTCCCTTGTTTCCCTTTCCCTCTATACGCCGTGTGAGTATCAGATTCTTCAAGCCTTACTTCCTCATTACGAGTCGCTGATGTTAAGTATAAGCTTCCTCCTTTTTTGCATCCTCTCAAAAGGACTCATCGTTGCCCAAATGTCAAGTCCCTGGTATCCTTATCATCCTTCTGTAAAACCATAACTCCGTTGCCAAGCTCGGCCTAAATGATAATGATAAGGACCCTTCCAGCTGAAGTTTTCGCCATTTTCAATTAATTTTATTACATTGCATTAAGGAAGGGTGAGCTAGTGTTCAGAAGCAACAAAATTTTAGCCGATTTTCACATTAAGTACAAAGAATGAAAACTCGTGTACGCATACACGAAAAACAATTACAATAGTAAACAACTACAATTGGTATGTTTTGTTGAACGAAACCTTTATTACAAAGAAATTCCTGGCAAAATACCGAAAATATATATATATATATATATATATAGAGAGAGAGAGAGAGAGACGGGTATACCACGTGTTCTGTGATTATAGAAAAAATATCTATATACATAGATTGTAAAAAAGTGGTAGACTGCCTACGTGCTTATTTTAAAGCTCTCTTTTGGATATACACCAAGTAAAACATGAACTGAAACACGAATTTAAATAATATACAAAACATTAATTTGCATGTGTGTGAGCATATAGTTTTATACACATGAAAGTCAACGAACGATAAACTGACATTCTCTTTCCCTTCTATTTTTTCTATCAGAGAAGTGTGTGTGTGTGTGTGTGTGTGTATATATATATATATATATATAAGCGTGTGTATGTGTGAGAGAGGAATGGATAAATAGCACGATATATACATATATTTTCGAATTAGGTTTTCAAAGAATAGAGGACGCATTTATTCTGGTCTAACAGACTACAGCTTTTATTATATAAAAAAAAAATATGGCAGCGGGGAAATTACTCTAAAAAAAAAAAAAAAATAATTCTGAAAATTCACTGCTTAGAGTGAATTTATTTTGAATCAATTTTGGCGTGCAGACGATGAAAGCAAGAAAGCAGAAAACATTTCAACTTTTAGAGATAAATTGCTCGAATAAAAGAGGAGGTGAATTCAACCTCCTTAACGACAACGACAAAAAGAAAAAAAAAACCTGCTGACGTCATCTGCCGGTAAGCCAAATAATCATTTGAAAGGAAATATTGAGTGATTTGTTGGAAACGTTTGTGAAGGTTTTTGTTTCAGAGCCGTTGATTTTCTCCGATTTTACTTCACTGTTATTTTTATGTTTCCCAGCAACTGGTCTGCCAGACGTGTTAATGCTAGACTCTCAAGTTTAAAAAAAAAAAAAAAAAACAAAACAAAAAAAAACAAATAACCACCATTTTAAATTAAAAGACTTATTCGTTTTCGCTTTTAATTTCATTCACTCCTTCATTTATTCTTTCTTCCTAGTTTGTAATGTTTACTTTTTTTTTCAATCTTGGCTCCTGTAACATTTATATTTGAAATGTGTCTTTTAGGTTGCATTTATTTTGTTTTGGCTGAACATATAATAACTGAAGCTCCACAATATGATTTAGTGACGTATGATAAGACATGAAAAATATTTGTTTGTAGACTTCAAAACCATGAATGTATCTGTTCATACGAATGTTATATATATATAACTCAAACACTAATATTCCATGGTCTATCGTCTCGGAAATGTGTGTGTCTGTGTCAGAAAGAAGGTGTGAGCAAAAAGGTTTTTTTTCTGTATGAAATAATTAAATGGTCGGTTTTCAAGTTGAAGACAAGAATTTGGAACAGTTTTACATTTACCCTATCCTTTTAAACGTGAATACTGAACAAAATTAAACGTGGATAGCTCTTTCTCTCTCTCTATCTTAATGGGAATATATATATTTTATTTTCTGTATCGTATATCTGCCCGTTAGGATTATTTTTCTGTATTTGTATTTCATTCTTATTGTACCTTACAGTATTTACTGAGTATGGGCAAAAGAACTTGTACAAATATTTCAGTTTAAAAAAAAAAATAATAATAATAATTCACTAAAAACACACACGCTTACGTTTAATAGCATCTTGCACGAGGGGGACTGAAATATCTTAAGTGTGTTTTGATAAAAAGAATGAACTTAAGGAACAAAAATGCATAGGAAACACATAGCAAAGTATTTATACTATTTATATTGTTCGAACGATTGTCATCTTTATTGTCTTATTCGGGACGTTTCAACCTTCTACCAAGAAACTGAATATAATAAATATGACAACAGTTCGAACGATATAAATAGTGTAAATATCTCAATCTCAGAAATATAGATTGATAAATAGTAAAGTATATTAACCATCTATAATGTACAGGAAAAATACATTAACATCCCTCCTTACCCAGAAATTTATTTTAAGCCCTGCAATTAACTAAATTATTAACCAAAAAGCCTCCAGGAAAATAAACGCAATGAAAAAGACACTAGAAAAATTAAATCAAGACAGTGCAAATCACTATTTGTCCTATATTTAACGAAACATGCATAAAATAAAGAATGATGCTCATTTTCATTTACTTTTCACTCTTTAATAAAATTTAAAATCAATTTTTAGTTGGGTGCACGTGTTTCATTTGATATGGTTTTTTTTTTCTTATATAATCAAATTAATAACATCCAGCCTTATTCAGACTTATCGATCTCTCCGGTTCGTTAGTAATTTCACTGTTTAAAAACAAAAAGAAAGAAAAAAAAAGCTAGTAACTGAAATACTTGTACCCCCTAAAGTAAAATTTATAGTAATAAGTTTATATATATATATATATATATATATATATATATATATTATATATATAAAATGGTGCCATGCTACTGCTTCGTTCAAATCGATTATTGAAATTATAAAAGGATAGCTATCCTGTTGTTGGATTATCCGAAAATAATACTAATAGCTGATGGTCTAGTTGAGAAGTTAATTTTCGCTAGAGCACTTAGTCAAACTCTAATAGACAAATTGTGACCAATATTTAGGTCATAAATACGACATTGATACGTCTTCTATTGGATTTTGACGTCTGCAGCAAATCAGTAATAAGGCTAACGGCACTAGAGTAAAAAAGGAAAAAGAAAACATAACTTCTGAACAGAAATATCATGAGAACAGAATTTCAATCAGGAAATATAAATGTATTCTATTATATCGTCAAAATGGTGTAATTCTTTTCTTATAAACTATAAAACTGATTCGTTTTTATTCTCAGATTAAAAATAACGTAAGAAATATATGCTCCTAAATATTACCTGCCTTTATAGAACCGGTTCCTGGAAATTTACGATGGCACCTGTGGATGTGTGGGGTTATACGTAGGGAGTGTATGCGTATTATATATTTACTTACCTGCGCATGTAGGTAAATATAAATATTAAATATTGAATGTGATTTAATATTACAGTGTGTTCTTTAAGAACTAAAACTACGCTGATTTCTATAGTTATTTATTCTCACAACACGTTAGAAATGCTTGTCGTTTTCGAACATTGTCAGTAAATTTTCCTCTGAAAAACAATTGCTTTGTCATATACTACTTTTCTCGATTATTTTCCTTTCATTAATATTACGTGAATAGCGCGACTAGGGGATAAGTAATGGTTCGACGATTGCTGTTAATGATGATGTATAATAATAATTACTACTAATACTACAACAACTACTACTAAAACAAAAAAGTGAAAAGAAAAAAAAAGGCAAGTCTGTACCTGCCAGCTCAGACAGACTCGGTAAATTTTTGTTCATAGTCTCATGTCGAACGAAAATCTCATTTGAACATTAATACAACATGTATTCTGACGAGAAAGGTTATCTGTCAGAACAAAGAAATATCTCTTGTGTAATGTAGGAAATGTGATAGTCATCTAACTTATCGGTAAAAATTTCAATCATCAACCAGTGTTAAAATTTGGATCTAATCTCTGTTGATTATTCACACTATTTCCATGATAGTCATTGCAGTTTGTACTCTCTACAAAAAAAAATAAAGTAAAATAAATCGCTTATTCTATAAAAAAAAAAAAAAAAAAAATGTAGAGCAGCGCCTTGGTTACATCTTCCTTGGAAAGTGACTTTAAAAAATCTCCAACAATATTTCTAACTAGATCTAAGAAATAAAATTTTATATAAAACGGTCCCTCACACACAGATATGGTTTAAATAATAGGGTTGAATTAGAACTCTAGCTTTGGTTTGCAAATACCTAAATTACGGCAATTCTAAGTAAATGAAGATTTGTCTGGAGAGAGGAACAAGACGTTAGAATAAGAGAGTGTATTGTAGATTAAAACATAACGTTTACTAAAAATAAATTTAAAATTCCGGTCAATTCTGTGTCCGTATGATCTCTATAAATTGCGTAAACTGACATACGTTTTATAGATACGAGTCCCTCCCCGCAATTGTTTAAAAAAAAATGTACTATTCCAAGACATGTAGATTTGATGTTTTTTTTTTTCTCCTAATTCACCCCAAATTATTAATTCACTCCAAAATGAAAATAATTTATATTTATTGAAATTCAAACAAAATTTCATAAATATTTTTTGCCTTATGTACTTATTCTTCATTTTGGAATTCCTCCAGGTTGTCTGCATGTGAGATGATGTTTCTGGGTCAACGAAATGGACAGTTTGGTTTGCAGTCAGTTGACTATAATTGGGATCATCTTTCAAAGCAGTACATCCTTTCTAACAATCTGACAAAATCGTAGTCCCTGGTAAAATACAGCTTCGGATTGTGTCCAATCATGTGGAGGTTGTTATATTTGGCAACATCATTGCAAGCTAAACAAATTTTGATTCAAATTTCAAAAGAGTGCCAAAGATTTAATAAAAAAAAAAACAAAACAAAAACCAAACATTGATCTAACATTTAAAATTACTTGGGTTTAGTTATTATTTACGATGAATAACTACTTTATTTCGGTTGAATTTACAGAAAAGATCCCTATTTTATATCTCAGTATTCAACGTATGAGGCAATTTCCGATGAAAGCAAATCCCTGCAAACTTTATTTTCCCCCCATATGAAACAGTTGAGTAAATTACTAAATATACAATATTGATTGAATATAACGTACACCTTGATGTCAAATACGTGTGCATTCGACGAAATAGTAATAACTTCTTTCTTTTTATGTGCCGTGTCCTTTCAGGACGTAGGCAATCATGGCTCTCCATTTCCCTCTCCCCCTTGCAGCTCCCAACAAATTACTTCGCTGTGCTCCTTCCCCCAGACCACATTCTGTTATCTACTTGCTTAATCCCGCCAGGTATGTCATGCGTTGTTTTCCTTATTTCTTTTCGCCTCTTTTCGACCTCTGAGTATCAGATTCTCCTGGCCCTCCTTTCTCATTAAGTGTCCCAGGAATTTCCTCTGCCTCATCTTTATGTTAAGTATACGTTTCCTCATTTTTTGCATCCTCTCCAAGACCTCATCGTTGGTCACACGCTCGGACCATGATATCCTTAGCATCCATCTATATAACCTCATCTCTGTCGCGTCGTGTCGACTCTTCATTTTTTGAGTAAATCGTCCTAAATTCTCAGCCGTAAAGAAGGACAGATTTCTATTCTGTGTTACCAGAGAATATTCCTGTCTCCCAGTACTCTGCCCAGCTTTTGGGCATCCGAATACGTCTACGGATCTCAGTGTGGCACTTACCGTCCTCTGTCAAGACGCTTCCCAGGTATTTAAACTTCCGCGTTTGTGTGATTCTAGCGTTCCCAACCTTCCAATCACATTTCGGGGTCGTCATCTTACTGATGATCATGCATTCTATCTTCGTGTAGTTTATCTTTTCTTCTCGCTCTCCGTCGGTACGAGGAGATAAGACTACTAGGTCATATTTTTTTTTCTGTTCGTTTCTGAAATAGTCACTACAAAACTGTGATATTTACTCTTTTTTTTTTTTCCAAACTGTTAAATGTTCTTTCTGTCAAGTTCTTTCAAATTCACCAATGATTATTTACAAGATTAACGAATTAGATATCAAGCGGAGACAGACGCTACTGTTTGCGAGATTATTTTTTTTTATGTGAAACAAACAGTGAGAAAGAAGATGTTTATGAGCACAGAAATATGAAAGGCGATTCGTAATTAAAGAGATAATACGTTGCTCCGTTATTGTCATCTCATAAAATAGTTCTGAATCGTTCCTGTCTTTATGCTGACACCTCGAATTAATTTGCAGCTGCTATTTGGCGAGAGAGAAACAAATTATTTTTCCTTGAAGTTATGTTTATATTTGTTCGACAAAAAAACAAACATAACTGACAAAGAATTTAGGTGGATCAATAATGTTTCTGTCGAATTTTCGAATGTTCATTGTGAACAAATTTTGGAATTAACTATTATAATTTATAATACGAAGTAAATTGCCAACTAAAGGTTTCGACAGAACTGTCGTTATCTTTTAACAATTAAGCGATCCGCTTTGAATGAGTTATGTAACATATAACAGAATATGCATAATCTGTATGAAGAAAAAACTAGCATAGCTGGGGCCGTGCGTTTGCAAGAATTAACTGAGATAACTGTTGAGCTGGCTAGATATAGCCGTAAGTTCTATGCTAACGGTTTCTTTTCTCGCACTTCTTGTTTGTGGAACTCCGTTACGGCCCCATGCTTTTCAACCAACTTTAATCTGAAAAAGTATAAATCCAATGTCAGTGGCTATCTACTGTTCTTTTCATTACTCTTTTCTCTTTCTACTCAGTTATCTTTTTGTAACGAAATTCCTGAAGTCTTTGTCTTCTGCGTAGTCGTAGTTGTCGTCTTCTGCTCAATCTAACATCGGAATCGACACAGAAACGAACAACACGTGTGACTTTCGCACAACTGGACCACGCCTTTACCCTCGCAAGCTCTCAGCTTTTATGCCGGTGAGGCATACGCTTATGCAAATGAATACGTCCCTCGCTCCCAGTCTGGTCGCGCACTGAAATTTTTGTGTCCGCCGCCAAGACGTTTGCCTCGTCAAACGTTCTCTCATACTTTTGTTACATACTCATTAATCTCTTCCTAATTCCTTCACACCCTATAACCCCTTAGTTTTTAATATCTTCAAAAATAGCATTGCACTCAGCATGACAAAATGACTGCAAATACATTGCTGTGTTTAGTAAGTATGAGAGATTTTTTAATTCAAAAAAACTAATTTTTCTGTGGCCTTTTTTCCTATTAACATCAATTGAGTTTCAATATTGTTCAGAGCTCAACTAGACCAAATATATCGATTGCTAAAGATGCTGGTAAAATGTTCCGTTTCTTTAACTCAGTTTGAACGTCGCCAGCTTATGGCTACTCTATCGCAAGTTCAATGGAAATTGATCCGATTAGCCCCATTAATTTGTTCCACCAACCATTGCAATTTGTCCACCCTATACTACCTCCAGGGTGTCGAATTATACCCATTCCACCGTATAGGAAATCCAAAAATAAAAATCTCACGAAAAAAGAGAGACAGAGAGAGAAACAAACTATTTCCACAAGAACTCTCCCTTGGGGAAATGACTCGGGCGTAGATACTTTCCGGAACACGCCAAGTTGAGCGCTTCCAGTCATGGATCATTGGCTATCTAGCGACCTAACCAAAATCTTTACTTTCTATTACCTCATCTTTCATTCGTATCGCATATCTCAATTAGTAAAGTTCTACCCTTAGTGGAACATTAGTTTTAAAGTGGGTAAAGTTGACTTAAAATTATAATGCATGAGCGAATAGTCACAAAGACAAAAATACAGTCATAACGTATACGTGCAAAATATTCTGATAAACTGAAATATGATTTGATCGATTCGTTTTCTACGGCTTAACAGCCTTTTGTAAATTATTTGAAGGCCAAACATTTTAGAGTGTGAGATTCCTGTTTGATTTCTTTGAAGAGTACGATATAAGAGATTTATTAATTAAGCAACAGCTGGGGGAAATAGGTGGAAAAAAAAAAAGAAAACTTCACTCATACTCACTATAAAAACTCTAATGATGACCACGAATAATAAAACTATATATATATATATATATATATAATAGCTCTGTTGTATTACATTGAGCATTGTTTTAACACCGACACTATATATATATATATATATATATATATATATATTTATTTGGATAGATGCGAGTTTGTGACCCTGGGTTTCACGCTTTAGCGATCATCAGACAAACTGATGATTTTTTTTATTAAATTTTAGTTTTATGTAGATTGCGTGTATTGGTGTTATTATGTAAGTGGTGGGGGAAGTGTTGTTGTGTCATCGCACTAACGCAAACAGCGATGTATGTTCATACGCCTAATGGAGTACGCAGACACACATACATACTTGGTCGTCCGTCGGGACTCATACATATATAAAAATATGTGGGCAATTTCGGATATGACATGTATGTATAAGGGTGTGTTGTGTCTATACATACGCATTTGTATGTTGAAATTCAAAGATTGGAAGTGTAGCGAAAATTTCTCGTGAATGTATGCATGTCATACTTTTATTTTCCCACTCAATAATATTTCCTCGCATGAATATATATATATATATATATATATATATATATACACGTCTGGTGGGGTTTGTGTAAAATTATGATAGGTAAAAAATATTTTTTATATTTATTTTTAAATTTTTGAAAAACGGGGCTGTATTTGTTATATTTAAAGCTGGTTATTTGTTTGTTTTTGATGACTGTATATGTAACAGGTAGAAATTTCGGTTTGTAATCCTTATTGGTTATTTATATGGTGATATTTAATATGCTGGGTGAGAGGGTAGTTTATGTTAATAATTATAGCGGGTTTATATGATAGTAATGTTGTAAGAGATTGGAGACAATGATAATATAATTAGCTAATAGTTATTGTAAATTGGTAGAAGTGATTAGTAATGGTGGTGGGAGAATGATAAAACCATAAATGTAGTTATAGTGGTCGTAGCTTGGACTAAAAAGTGGTTGTTGGTATTTTATTTTGTTATGTATTAATTTATTTTGGTATAAATCCTAATAATAGGTATTCTGTGTAAAATTATGATAGTTGAAGATTGCTACAATTTCTAATTTACAAAAAAGAAACATTGTTATTACATTAAAGCTGGTTATTTCCTTGATTTTTTTTCTAGTTTTTTGATGACTGTGTATATGTGACTCGTATAAATTTCAGTTTGTAATCCTTTTTGGTTATTTTTATGGTGGTATTAAATATGCTAGGAGAGGGGGTAGTTTTCGTTAATAATTATGGTGGGTTTATATGGTAATGGTAGATGTGGTGTGATAGTAATGTGTAAAGGGGTTGGTGGCAATGATAATATAAGGGGTTAATATTGTAAATTTTTAGTAGTGATTAGTAATGTTGGTGGGAGAGTAATAAAAACGTATAAATGTAATTATTGTGGTGCCGCGCATATAATATAATATATTTATTTATATTTATATACACACACATATATATATATATATATATATATAATGGCGTTGTTGAATTGACCTCAAATCTGTATAAATGACTTTCTGATTAAGTCTTTAGAAGTAACAGCCTAACATATGCTCATAATTTATTAACCATTATATTAATAATAGATTTCTTAATACCAACGTTTTAGTCTCGAGATTTCAAAAGATCATTTGAATTTCTCATCGAGGCTGCTTTATTAATACATCTTAATGCTTTTAGCATGAATTTTCTTGTAAGACCAGCTGTCAGATCCAATGCCCAGATTCCACGTCTAGCATCTTAATGTAGGTTGTAGCATGGATTATGAGACTGTGATGGATGTTTTGCTCAAAACATGCAGAAACCTGTGAGATTGGTTTTGTGCGTGTGTGTACATCCGTGCGGGAAAGAAACAAAAGACTGGCACAGGACAATTTCAAAATACTTGCTCTCTCTCCCATTCGTTGGCAGTTGGAGATTAGTACCATGAGCATCGCATGTATTTTCTTGTCATTAGCCAACTGGAAACTGACAAGTAGAAGCTTGCGATTCATCTTAAAGAGAAATGAGAAATCAAATTTGTCGCTTATATAGTTATGTCTTAGAGAAAGTATATATATATATATATATATATATATATATATATATTCATCACGACACAAAACACCAAGACGACAATAAAGAAACGAAGTCGACGACAAAGAGAAACGAAGTCGACAATAAAGAGAAACGACGACGACAAAAGACAAAAATTAAAAAAAAAAACAAACAACGACAGGACACACAACAGAACACACACGAAAGAAAATCTTCACTCCAGTTGAGAAACGGGTATTAAAAAAAAAAATTCTAAAATCTGAAAATATTCTCATTAGTTTACCTCGAGTGTTTTGGTTTTACATTTCTTCCTTTTATTTTTCTCTATTAACCTTATACAGGATGCGGCAGAAATAACTCCGACATATACCTAGTAGAAATACCAATAGTGTCTTCATCTATCTTGCCTTATACTTCTTTATGCGAGAAGCATTTCTGCCGCACTCTCTAATTCAGTAAGCCTCATATAAGCCATGATTTTAAAGTGATTTTATTGATGTCCATAACACGAATCGATTTAAATTTGAAATCGATTCCATTTCGCCAGTTACGTCTTATAGCTTTCTGTTATTACGGTATTGTTTCTCTGTATAACAGAATTGTCTAAACGTAGGTGAAAATAATTTAGGGTAATATCACTAACGTAAAATATTAAAATATATATTCTTCTCATCTTGACGCTTTCTTGACATAAATGCTTGCATTTTGTTCTATCTAGAGCTAATAATGATCTATTTGATTTCAATCTATTATCTTGTCTTGCACATCATTTAGGCCAGCTGCGAGTGCAAGATGCCACAAATGAAGGGAAATGTATTTCGTCTCGTTTGTATAATAGCATCAGTCACAACAAGGAATGGTTTACTTTCATTTGTCGGACAAACTGCTTTGGGAAAAATTCGAGGCATAGATTTTTATTGTGTCATTGGAGCGCGGTATTTATTTCTCGAGAAATTAAATTTACTCGAGAAATTTCGAAATAAGAATTGAATTCACTTGAAGAGTTAAAAAAAGATGCCTGCATTCGGTTCAACTCTCTATCGATATACACATAGTTTTAGTTAAGAGAATCAATTTATTACTCTTAGATTGTCCAAGTTATCCACGTGGAGTGTATTAGAACCATAGACGACTTAGGGCATGGTTAACTTAACTAAATCTAGTGATAGGATGGATGGATACTGGTAATTTGAAAGTTCTTGGATCTGATACATTTTCATTAACAGCTAATGCTAACACTTAATTAGGTTAGTTCAATCCAAAATCCGATTAGCAGGCCGGGAACACCAGAATGAAGCAGACGCGGAAGATTAAATATCTGGGAAGCGTTTTGACAGAGGACGTTAAGTGCGACACTGAGATCCGTAGACGTACTTGGATGGCCACGGACACAATCCAAAAACTAGGCAGAGTATTGCGAGTCGGTATGTTTTCTTTGGTAACAAAGGAAATAATACTGAGCTGTTATGTGAAATCTGTCCATCTTACGGCAACGAATGTTGGACAATTTCCTTAAAGATGAAGAGGAGACTCGATGCGACGCAGACGTGGTTCTACAGAAGGATGCATGGACCGAGCGAGTAAGCAACGATGAGAGGTTGCAAACAAAGAGAAGGCTTATACTAAACATCAGGAAAAGGCAGCTGAAGTCCCTGTGAAGCCTAATGAGGAAGGAGGGCCTGGAGATCCTGGTACTCATGAGTCGAATACAAGGAAAGAGAGACAAGAGAAAATAATAATGGCCTTGAGCAAGTGGATGACAGAACGTAGTCTGTGTGAGTCAGCAGAGGGAAGAAATTTGTCGATAGCTGCAAGGGATAGAGGGATGTGAAGAGCCATGATTACCTGCGGCCTGATAGGACATGGCTCAAAAAAAAAAAAAAAAAAAAAAGAGAAGCCACTGATTATCGTCAATGACAATCAAAAATAAGTGAGACAGGCTACAATGGCACTTGTTTGTAACGAAATGTTTCTATGCTTTTTTTTTTTACTTTATTAATTTATTGAAAAGCTATTTTCGCTATTCTGATGTGTTTTCTGTATTTCCATCGTTTGTTACTAAAATATAGAAGCAATAAATACGTCTATCTACTTGACTGAGGTTACCAATTATC